>PVIY010049056.1:0-16961 GCA_004026745.1 Myrmecophaga tridactyla | reverse complement strand
CCTGGAGGTTATTCTTATGCATTAAGTAGATATCACCTTGTTGTTCAAGATGTAGCAGAGAGGCTGGAGGGAACTGCCTGAAAATGTAGAGCTGTGTTCCAGTAGCCATGTTTCTTGATGATGATTGAACAATGATATAGCTTTCACAATGAGACTCTGTGAATGTGAAAACCTTGTGTCTGATGCTCCTTTTAGCTAGTATATCAACAGAAGAGTAGAACATATGGAATAAAAATAAATAATAGGGGGAACGAATGTTAAAATAAATTCAGTTTGAAATGCTAGTGGTAAATGAAAGCGAGGGGTAAGGGGTATGATATGTATAATCTTTTTTTTTCTCTATTATCGTTTTATTTCTTTTTCTGTTGTCTTTTTATTTCTTTTTCTAAATCGATGCAAATGTTCTAAGAAATGATGAATATGCAACTATGTGATAATATTAAGAATTACTGATTGTATATGTAGAATGGAATATCTTAAAAAAAGATATATGTGTCTTATAATATGAATGTATCTTTTGATATACATGAAAACAAGACATAAAATATAAGGAAAAACCACCTATAATTTTACCACTGTCAACAATTATATATTCACTTTATCTTTTTATAAATGCATTATTTCTATAAAATTTTAATAATTACAGAGATAAAAAATAAAAAGATCATATAGCTAAAACTATAAAGCTCTTGAAATAAAACATAGGAGTGAATCTTTTTTACCTTAAATTAAGCAAAGATTTTTTAGATACAAAACCAAAACTCTAAGCAAAGAAGGGAAAAATTGGTAAATTGAACTTCATGAAAATTTTAAAATTTTGTGCTTTAAAAGACATCATTAAGAAATGATGAAAGCAGAAAGACAAACTTCAGACTGGGAGAAAATATCCAGAATATATAAAGAATTCAGACTCAACACTAAGAAGTCAACCCAGATATAAAATGAGCAAGTGATTTGAATAGACGTCTTACCAAAGAAGATATATGAATGGCCAATAGGCACATGAAAAGCTGCTCAACCTCATTAGTCCTTAAGCAACTGCAAATTAAAACAGTGAGATACCATTTATACATACTGGGATAGCTAAAACCAAAAAAATAACAAGTGTTGGCAAGATGTGGAGAAATTAAAACCATCATACATACTGGTAAGATTCTAAAATGGTGCAGCCATTTTGGAAAACAGTCTCAGAGTTCCTCAAAAGGTTAAACATAGAGTAACCATATGATCCAGCAGTTTCACTCCAAGGTATATACACAAGAAAAATGAAGATATGTCCACACAAAAACTTGTACATGAATGCTAGTAGCAGCACTATTCATAATAGCCAAAACCTGGAAACAATTCAAATGCCCCTCAGCTGGTGAAAGAATATCGGTTACCCATAAAGTAGAATACTATTTGGCAATAAAAAGAAGAAAGTGCTACAATATACTATAACATGGATGAAGCTAAAAAAAAGTTATGCTAAATGAAGAAGCCAGACATAAAAGACCACATATCATATGATACCACATATTATGTGATTCCATTTACATGAAATATCCAGAAAAGGCAAATCTTCAGAGACAGAAAGTCAGTTAGTGATTGTCTGGGGCTGAGAGTGGGAATCGAGAGTGGAGACTAATGGGTGGAAGGTTTCTTTTTGAGATGGTGAAATGTTCTAAAATTGGATTATGGGTGATGGTTGCATGAAATTTCTTCCCTGGAGAAAAATTAACTGAAAAGGATACCATGTAGAAAGAAATACCAAAGGATCAACAATAAAATCAATATTTTTAAAGATTAATGATCTTTAAGAGACTGCAGTTGTAGGTAACAGGACACACTAGGAATATAACGTGAAGTATTTTACGTAAGTGTTTAAGATTAAAAGAGTCTTCCATAGACCTCCTAAGCAAGTAGAGCCGAACACAAAAGAGTATATACTGTGTGATTACATTTCTATGAAATTCTAGGATAAGGATAATTAATCTGTAATGATAGAAATCCAGGTTAGGGCTGGTGATTAAATACGAACAGGTGCAAGGAAGCTTTCTGGAAAGATGGATATATTCTGTATCTTGATTGGGGTGGTGGTAATATGGGTCTATTCATTTGTCCCAACTCTTTGACCTATACATTTAATTTGGGTGCATTTTTTATGTGTTATATATCAATTTTTAAAAATAGCTTAATAGAACCTAAAGTAATATTCCTTAAAATATATTTCTTGGATTTGTATTTATAAGAAACAAATAAGTGGTATTTTCCTGGTTTGTGGACCATAAATTGTAAAACTCAGTAATATATATAACTCCTGGTGTCTCCCTTTCTGAACATTTTTGAAGCAAAAGTAGAATACTGACTACTGGGATGGTGATAATGGTACTTACTGTCCAGGGAACAGGAACTGGTCTAAGAAGAATGCGGCCATCAAACACGCTTTGAGAAACGCTGCTGCAGCCCATCTAGCTGTGGTGTATTGTATTAAACTCAGGTCCTCTATGGATCCAAATCTCAGGTAATCTGTTCTTTTATATCTTTTTGGTGAGAAATCCCATTATTGATAACATACTCCGATCTTCCTGTCTTGTTTTGTTTATAAATTGATGAGATGTTTTGACATTTAGGTTGGAGCTAGAGATTTCAGTATATAGGAGTAATATAAGAGTGAAAAAAAGATTTTCATATGAATGATGGGACTCTTCCTCAGAAATGCCGAGTAAGATCCAACAGTGCATTATATGTTCTCTTTCTCCTCTTCACTCCCACAAGAAGCAATTACTAAATAACTTTTACATTTGTAATATCTAAGTAGCAAAGAGTGTTTATTGGTAGGATGATGAATATGTAGCTCTCTTTTTTAAAGATTGTTATTTTAAAAGATTATTAATACTCATGCTGAAAAGGCACATGATGAAAATTTTATAAAACTAAATGTTTAGGGATTAACATCTCCTTTGAAAAATCTACCATCTACTTGAACTGTTAGGCCAACATATCATTTGTAGCTAAGCCATTTCATTTATCAAAAGAAAGGAGAAGATTGATAAATTTTCTTCTGGTAATCGGGGTTAATTTAAAGCCCCTCCAAGAAATGAATAATCACAGGAAAGTTTTTGCAGTCAGTCACCAGGAGCATCGAGGAAGCTGTCTCTTCCTTCTGATGACAGCACTGCTTCTAATGCTCTGAGTATGCATGTGTCTCTGTTCAGAATTCTCCAAGAATTGCTTGATGGTACCTCCCAGTGCAAGGAGTCCTATTTGAACAACATTCTCACACACTAGCCTTACTCCAAGTTGGCCAGTATTGATCTGGCCAAGAACCCCGCCTGTGGGGGCCAGGTAGGCAGGCCGCTTGGCACAAAGCATGGCAGTGCCTGCAGGGGAGCTCCCTGAGAAAGGCTTAGTGGCGTCATCTCCAAAAGCTTGAGCCCTCGTAAGCTTTCTTTTGTTATTCGCTGTTTTTATTTAATGTAACCACCCACCCACCCCCAAAAAAGTGCACATGCACACACACATGCATGCACACAAACACGCTAAAACTTTAATCTTTTTACCCCAACTTTTTTAAGAGTTTGAAGACATTTCAGTATCTATTAATCTCATTTTATACTTCCAGAAATCCCTTGAAGTTGATAGGGTAGGCATTGTCCCATTCAAAAGCTGAGAAAATTGAGGAAAGAGGGATCAAGTTCTGGCATCTGGTTAGTGACATCCTAGGAACAAGCATGTAGATCTGCATACTGCAAACATGTCACTTTTTACAGCATACCCCTTCTGCCTGTTTGCTTATTTACTCTCTACTAACCCACCTAGCATGGATGCTTAATCTCATGTTTCCTAAAATGAGTGGTCTTTTACCAAAGCCAGTTTGTCTGGTGAGATATAATTCTGAAGGTTTGAAGGACAGTAATCTAAGTCTTGATTATAGCAAATATCACTGAATTAAGGCCCTGTTAGAGCAGTTTGAAAGTTTAGAGCTAAGTTTGGTACACTGTAATTTTCTTATAGCTCTGCAATATATGTGTGCTAGATACTTTTGCTGAAGTACTTTTTAACTACATCCTTCCCTCCCTTCCTAAAAAGATCTGAGTATAGAAAAAAGGAAATTATATATTTGAGTAAAAGAACTTGCTGTAACTGAGCCAACCCAGAAATGGCTGAAGTACCCAAACTAATTAAACATTGCCCAGTATTTAAATTGGGAAGTTTTCAGAAAGGAATTACTGTGGAGTGAAGTTGTTCTGTAGAGCTATTAACTTTCTGGTATAAGTTATTAGAAGCTGGAAATTAAAGTGATACTGAGACTTAAGTTTCATATATAGCCAGTCAGCTTTTTAGTGGTGGCTACATTATGCTGTAGTTAACCCTTCCAGGAATCAGCAGGACTTTAAAGATCTGTGAGCCCATTTTTAATTTTCCATACATAAATAAAAGTAGAAATATTGTGTTTGGTACATTTTTGCTGTATTTTGTTTTGTTAGTAGTCATAGTTATAATTCAGTTATCAGTCTTTAGTCTTGATAAATGGGCCTGGTAGGAGCTGTTTATTTTATAAGGAATCAAAATGGCAAGAAAAGTTCTCTAGTGAGAAGGTGTGATGAATCATACCTATTTCTTCTTCCATATAATCACACTTTATAGCACCTCACCTAAAAAAGGGTACAACCTCCATTCCTAGAATTGTAACTATGTGGTGATCATTAGAGGTAGACCCTTTCTTAATGTTTAAACAACATTTGCTGTTTTCTGACTATAAAACTAACATGTGAAATAAGCAGTAAAGCATACAGGCTTTGGAGTCATAGAGGCCCAAATCCTGAACCTACTTCACCAGTCATGACTGTGTGACTGAAACTCTCTAAACTTCGGTTCAGGTGCTCAGGTGGTTCAGTGGTAGAATGCTCGCCTTCCATGCAGGAGACTCGGGTTGGATTCCTGGACCATGCACCTAAAAACAAAACAAGACAAGATGATTCTAAGCCTTAGTTTCCCTGCTTCTAAAATAGGGAAGTTACAGTATCTACCTATAGAAGTTTGATATGAGGATTAAATAAAATAATGCCAATGAAATGCTTTAAACAGCATCTGGTCTAAAGGGATTAGAAAATAAACACACACCAGCACTACTGCTTTTATTATAATTTTGATTGTAGAAAATAATATAAAAAATATATAAAGAAGAAAATCAAAATGACTAGTGAACCTCAAGCCACTGTTAACATTTTGATATGTCTTTCAGGCTTTTTTCTGCCTTGTATCTATGTATGTGTGTATATACATGTGTGTATATATATACACGTGCACACAAACACACATTCATACATATATACCAATTTTTTTATCTTACAAAATTGGCATCATATTTTTATATATATACAATTTATATCCTGCTTAATTTTCCCCACATATCTTTATATTTCCTTTGACATTAAGATTGAGAACATAGACGTTCATGACCTCATATTATGCCATATGACCACATAAGTATTCTCTTACCTACTTGTGAGATATCTAAGTTATTTCTAGTGTTTAACAGTTATACACATTGCTACTATATAAGTCAAGTGAAGGGTTAACAATTTGAAAAATCTTAAGACTTGTCTTTTTTTCCTCCTGTCTCTCTTCTGTGAGATTGAACTTTTCATATGTTTTGATTACTGGAATTGGTTCAATGAAATGCCTTTTAAAGAACAAATACAACTTGTAAAACTTTTTATGTAGCATCTCTGGCCTCTGGAGTAGTATCAGGTACATAGTAAGCATGCAAGAAATAGTTGTGGAATGATGAATGAATAAATGAATGGCAAACATATTAACAGATTATCAATTTTGTTTTTCAAATGAAGCCAAGTGTTAGAAATCTTTTACCTTTATTCATTTATAAAGATAATGCTGTCTTGGTTCTTAGTCTTTACACATTTTTCCCCCATTCTTTTCTTCATCCACAGTTCATCCATGAGTGCGGATTTCCCACATTATAACTTCAGGATGCCTAACATCGGATTCCAGAATCTGCCTCTCAACATATATATTGTGGTTTTTGGCACTGCTATATTTGTCTTCATCCTTAGTTTACTCTTCTGTTGCTACTTGATTAGGTAATCAATTTTCATTCTATATTACTTCACAATATTTTAAACAATCAATTTAAAAAATCAACTCTTTTCCCTCAGGTTAAAAAAATATTATAAATATAATCAAATTTTCTAAAGTTAAAGGTGGCTTAATATTTTAATCTCCTGTTAATCTCAGCAAAACTCCTTTCTACAATTTTCTTTTCTTATCTGCTGATGAGGTGTTTTATTATGCTATAGGGGAAAATTGTCCTCATTTATTTTCCCACTATATAAACCCCTGCTCCAAATAGGCTTATGTCAGTCTTTTCCCAGGATTTTTTTCTGCTTTCACAGAGATATCAATTTCAGTAGCGTATTTCATTATTATTAGCTACAGTCATTGGAGGTCAGAAAACAATGTCCAAGACAAGGTCCAAGCCTTTAAAATGCTTTGTTTAGTCTCTTGAGAAGATTTCAAACCCCAGTTTGTTATCAAACTGGTAAGGTGTTCAAATGATTATCCACAAAAGCAGTAAATATCCCACAGGCCCTGCAGCACCTGTTCTGTGAGTGACATGTCACTTGGGATGGCAATTAATTTAGCTGGTAAAGATTTACCAGCTAAACAGTTTAAGAAGCATTTTCTCTGTTTTAAGTTTTTAAATACGGCCTAATTTTCTAAGCCAAAACAGAGACTGTAAAAATGTTTAAATTGTATTGTTCAAAGAACTTTATGGAGTAAAAGAGTAGGAACTCATGTTTCATTAAATGACTATGCATCTAACATTTTTTAGTATTTGTCATAGTATATGATTATGGTTAAGATAATACTATCCTATATATCTATTAGCAATATTTCATTGTTGCCATCAGTGTTTGGGGGATCAGTATTGACCAATGATCAAATTTGAATAATTATGTGGTTTCTGATTTTCTGACAGGTGATTTTACATTCTTCACAGAAAGTAGGTCTTTTCTGAAATTGTCAAAAAAAGTAATTGCTTCTTATATCTCATAGATATATTGGCTGCTTATGATTTTTAAGATCCTGCTCAGATATATAAATGAAAAATTTTTGAGGCTAATGCAACTATAGTATTCAGGAGAAACATAAATATCTGTTTATTTCCAGAAATTTTTCTAACATTTCTTCAATAGTAGTTTAATAAGTTTTATGTAACTATTCAGCATTTTAAAAATTAATACAGTATTTTTAGAGCAGTTTATGGTTTACAGAAAAATTTAGCAGAAAGTAGTTTTTAATTTTTTTTTAAATTAGAGAATTAATGATAGCACAAACAAGACCTCATGGCAGAAAAATATTTTCATTTTTTCAGACCTACTACATTTTTTTGTAATTCCTCTATAAATGGTGGTTAACTCAACAATTTGTAAATTTAATATTTGAAACCAAATTATTTTTTAAAAGAAAAAATAATAGAAAAATTAAAAAACATAATGAAGAAAATGTTCATTAAGGAAGAGTTAGCATATATAAAATATAAGTCTTAAAATCTATAGTTCATAGTATAGTTCTTACAACTATATCAAATAATTAATGCCTTAGCTTTTTTAAAAAGATGCTAATATACCAACTGTGTTTCTGGGTAAATTTCTTAAGAAATAAGTTCTGAAACACCATTTTACCTCATTGAATTCTTTTTATTAATCAAGCAAATATAGCATCAAACAAATATAGCAAAGAGATAAAGAAAAATAGTGATAGCATATATTTTCATGTATTATCACAAGACTTCATTTTATCCTTTTTTATAATCAAACTAATAAGTAATAGGACTCTGCTACACTAAAATAAAATTATCATGTCGAATCAGAAAAACCAATCATATACAAACATTTTGAAATTTAATGATGACCTAAGTAGCTTTCCCTTTCTGATCATCCTGTTTTTACCTTTAACGTTCAAACTTAAGCTTAAATTAGCAAGTCATTTATAATTAATCTGGAGATCCATAGATCCACCTCTTCCAAAGTTACCCAGACCCATTTTTTAGAATAATCTGAGCTTTCCAACATCTTCCCAACAGGTTCTTCAAGCAAAGAGATCCCTCTAGTCACAGCTAGACACATCAGAACCATAGGAGGAACACACTTTAAGTCTAAACAAGACACCACCACCAACCACAGTCTTATACTTTGTAGTTTAGAATCTGTACACTGAACAGAAATGCACAGTGAACTACTAGAGCACAAAAGAAGGACATTTTACCTTGCCAGGAGAGATTTTATTTTAGAATCATAGAATATTCTGATTTATTCTCCCCAGATAAGATACTTGTCTGTTCTGTTTGCTGTATCTAAAAGATCCAGAACAGTGCCTGGCACAATATTAGGCACTAGTAACTATTTGTTGGGTGAATGAATGAATGAATGATTTCCCTAGGAGGAAGTCAACAGGCCTAAAACTGAAAAATCAAGACATAACAATTCAAGCAAGTTATTAAGAGACATGAAGTAAACCAAAACAATGAGTTAAAAAGGGAGAAAATGGGTGTCTCTGGGGAAAGGTAGAAGACTACTAGTTTTTTGTTGTTGTTACAGGTCTTATAGAACTATATATAACTTCAGAATGTCTACATGTATAACTAGTGAAATTTAAGCTAAAAATAGGAAAATCTTTAATTGGTTACTTAATAGAAATTGTGAGGTCTTAAACCAGGATGATGACGGTAGAGCTAAAGAGGATGTTATGGGTATAAGAAATATTTGGGAAAGGAAAATGAACAGAAACCAGTGACCAGACATTAATGATAAAAAAGAGATAAGTTTAGAATCTTTCCTGAACTTCTGACTTAGGCACCTGGGTAAATGGCAATTCCTTCGTGGAGACAGAAAATGCATCTAGGCATTTATCCTCTGAGTAAAAGGATAATAGATTCTATTTCAGACATGAAGACACTTAGCTCCCTGTGTAACAGTCAAAATGTTTAATATACAGTGGGATACTATAGTTATAGGTTTAAAGCTTGTAAGAAGTCTGATCTGGTCTGGTCTGGAAATAGGCAGTTTGCAATAATAGGTAGTAGTTAAAACAAGGAAGGGTCCTCTAGGTAGAGGGTATATAGTGAAATAAAATGATGTAGGACAAAACCCTAGGGAAACATTGATATTTAAGAGGAGCCCATGAAAGAGACTGGAAAGGAATGGCAAGAGATAGGAGGTACTCTCACAAGTAGGGTTTCAGTGTGTTGAGTGAGTTGTGTCAGTGTTCCAAGGGAGCTCCAGTAAGATAAGAATTGAAAAGTTCCCATTACATTTAACAATTAGGTTTGCATTCATAATCTTAGAAACGTTTCAGTAGCATGGGGTAGGAGGGTGATGTAAGGCAGGCAAAGTCTGACCAACAAGTGAAGAAATAGAAAAAAGGAATATTTCCTCCTCTTTGAAGAATCTTGACTGAGAAGAGTTTATATTGGGGACTGAGGGGAGCAAGGAATCAAGGAATATTTTACTGTTTGTTTTTTTTTTTAATTTATTTTTTTTACATGGGCAGGCACTGGGAATCGAACCCGGGTCCTCGGGCATGGCAGGCAAGCATTCTTGTCAGCTGAGCCACTGTGGCCCACCCTACTGTTTTTTTTAAGACAGAGATTTAGGCATATTTGTAAATATAATATTAAGGAGAATAAACCAGTTGTTGAGCATATTTCGAAAAAGGTAGATCATGGAGGGAGTTCTCTTAGGAGTTTGTTCTAGTTTGCTAGCTACGGAAATGCAATATACCAGGAATGGAATGGTGTTTTAAAAGGGGAATTTAATAAGTTGCTAGTGTACAGTTCTAAGGCTGAGAAAATGTCCCATTTAAAACAAATCTATAGAAATGTCCAATCACAGGCATCCGGGGAAAGATACCTTGATTCAAGAAAGCTGCTGAAGTTCAGGGTTTCTCTCTCAAGTGAGAAAGAACATGGCGAACATGGTCAGGGTTTCTCTCTTGGCTGGAAGGATACATGGCGAACACGGCGTCCTCTGCTGGCTTTCTCTCCTGGCTTCTGGTTTCATGAAGCTCCCAGGGAGGTGTTTTCCTTCTTCATCTCCAAAGCACTGGCTAGTGGATTCTCTGCTTCGTGGTGCTGCAGCATCCTCTGCTCTCTCTGAATCTCCTTCATTCTCCAAAGTGTTTCCTCTTTTATAGGACTCCAGAAACTAATCAAGACCCACCCAAATGGGTGGAGACATGTCATCACTTAATCCAGCTTAACAATCACTCTTGATTAAATCACATCTGCAGGGAGATGATCTAACTACAGATTCAAACATACAATATTGAATAGGGATTATTATGCTTTTACAAAATGGGATTTAGATTAAAATGTGGCTTTTCTAGGGGACATACATCCTTTCAAACCAGCACAGAGTTGAAGTGAGATACAACTAAGAGAGATAAAGGTATTAGTACTAAACAGAATGCTTTCTCCTAAGACAGAGGTGAATTGAGAGGGTATGTGGGGCTGGGAGTCAAAGAGCTGCAATCCTCTTTTTTTCTGTGGGGTAGAATATTCAAAGTTGAAAATTATGTGGGAGGAGGTGGTGGGATAAAGCTTAAAGAGAGTGACCACTGTGTGGAAGCTTAGAACTAAATATGAATAGGTAGAAGAATCAGAGAGCAATGTGGAAGGTCTAGGTGAGAATGGAGACCACACATTTGTAAAGACCATAGCTACATGGTTTTATTGTTTTCTCCAGGACTGTTCATCATTCTCTTTTAGATATTTTTTTGAGCAACCAACGTTTAAGTGCTTACTCTGTGCCAAAACCTCTCCTGCAGTTGTCTTAGGTAATTTAATTATTTTTATTTTATAGAAATGAAATGATATCTTTCCTACAATCACAGATGAAAGTTAGTTAGAACTGGGACTCTGTGTGACCCAAAGAATGTATTCTTAACCATTTAAAAATAATAATAAAAGGAAAGAAAGAACAGCGATTGACTCACATTTATCAGGCTTCATTACAAAATAACCATTTCAGAATTTCATAGCCTCTCAAAAGACAGACTTGCATATTAAGGATATTTTAAAAGTTTTTAAAATTTTGAGGTCAGAGGGTTTTTTTACTAATTTATTTTATTTATTAAATATACCAACATACAAACACTAACATTCTTAACTTATGAGCATTCCATTCTACATATATAATCAGTAATTCACAATATTATCACATAGTTGTATACTCATTATTATGATCATTTCTTAGAACATTTGCATCAGAATTCAGAAAAAGAAATAAAACGACTACAGAAAATTCATTCATACCGTACCCCTTACCCCTCCCTTTCATTATCACTAGCATTTCAATCTAAATTTATTTTAACATTTGTTCTCCCTATTATTTATATTTATTCCATATGTTTTACTTGTCTGTTGATAAGGTACGTAAAAGGAGCATCAGACACAAGGTTTTCACAATCACACAGTCACATTGTAAAAGCTATATCATTATACAATCATCTTCAAGAAACATGGCTACTGGAACACAGCTTTACATTTTCAGGCAGTTCCCTCCAGCCTCTCCATTACATCTTAACTAACAAGGTGATATCTATTTAATGCGTAAGAATAACCTCCAGGATAAGCTCTTGGCTCTGTTTGGAATCTCTCAGCCATTGACATTTTATTTTGTCTCATTTCTCTCTTCCCCCTTTTGGTTGAGGTTTTCTCAATTCCTTGATGCTGAGTCTCAGCTCATTCTAGGATTTCTGTCCCACATTGCCAGGAAGGTCCACACCCCTGGGAATCATGTCCTGCGTAGACAGGGGGAGGGTGGTGAGTTTGCTTGTTGTGTTGGCTGGAGAGAGAGGCCACATCTGAACAACAAAAGAGGTTCTCCTGGGGTGACTCTTAGGCCTAATTTTAAGTAGGCTTGACCTGTCCTTTGTGGGGTTAAGTTTCATATGAACAAACCCCAAGATTTGGGGCTCAGCCTATAGCTTTGGTTGTCCTCACTGCTTGTGAGAATATCAAGAATTCAACTTGGGGAAGTTGAATTTTCCCCCTTTCTCACCATTCCCCAAAGGGGACTTTGAAAATACTTTTTTATTCACTGTTCGGATCCTTCTGGGATTTATCGGGGCATCACTCTGGACAAACCAACAAAATCTCATGTCCTGCTCAAGGTTCCATGTACTTATGGTGTTCAGTTAAGCTGTCTGCATAAGTTATATTAGGAAATGCACTGGTTGAAATATAAATTTTGTACCAAATATTTTTTGCTTTAGTCTTACACATTAAGTTAAAAGTTTTAAATATTAATTACCATTTTCAGCACCCTGCAGTAACGACATTCCTTTGTTCTTCCTCATGCAAAACCATTTTTAAAATTTGTACATTTAGTCACTATCATTATATACTCTAGGCATTCCTAGATTATACCATCGCAGTCTTTATCAAATATCTTTCCTTCTGATATCATTTGTGCCCCCAGCCCTCCTCCCTCTATCATTCTTACATTCAGCTTCATTCAGTGTTCTAACTTTATTGTATTACAGTTAGGTGGTATTGTGCTATCCATTTCTGAATTTTTACAATCAGTCCCATTGTACAATCTTATCCCTTCAGTTTCAATTACCCAATATCTACCCTATTTCTATCTCCTGATGACCTCTGTTCTTAACGGAAATTCGCCAAGTTCATTCATTAATGTTAGTTCATATCAGTGAAACCATACAGTATATGCCCTTTTGTTTCTGGCTAATCTCACTCAGCATAATGTCCTTAAGGTCCATCCTTGTTGTTACATGCTTCATAACTTATTCAGTCTAACAGAATATTATATTCCATCATATGTATATACCACAGCTTGTTTAGCCACTCGTCTGTTGATGAACATTTTGGCTGTTTCCATTTCTTCACAATTGTAAATAATGCCGCTATAAGCTTGGTGTGCAAATGTCTGTTTGTGTCTTTGTCCTCATGTCCTCTGAGTAGATACCTAGCAATGGTATTGCTGGGTCATATGAGGCCAGAGGTTTTTGTTTGTTTGTTTGTTTGCATGGGCAGGCACCAGGAGAGGCCAGAGGTTTTTAATGAAAACATAATCTGCTTTACTTTTTTTTTAAAAAAAATAATGCTTAACAACTTCTTAAGAAAAATGAAATTAAAAATATTATTCTAGATTCTCCCCTCCACTTTATTCTCCCCCCCCCCCACCTGCCCCATATAAAGCACACTCTACATTTACTAGTATATTTCCTGGAAGGAATAGTAAAAAATATATTTGTGTCAAATGCATACCTTAATGTATCAAATGAAAAATAAACTAGTGCCATCTAAAATGTGTAGGTGACTAGAGGAATTCAGAGTAAAGGAGTAATCAGTTGGGTGAAGTTAATTTAAGGGAAGTTTTTCTAAAAGATGAATTTTGAGCCAAAGGTTGAAGAAAAAGGTGAGTACAAATTGACCCATGCTGTGGCTGGAAGTGGCAAGTTTTGTTTGGGGAAAACATGTAGATCCAATTTGAAAGGTTCACATAAGCAAAAAAAAAGTTGCAAATCAAGTCCCGTTTTAATGAACTTCATTAGAGTTCATATTTTTTCTTTATATGAAAACTATACACTTCTCTTAGTAAAATAGGCAGACCAAAAAAAATGCAATAAAGATTGTTTGAAGTATATGATGAATATATTTGACCTAAGGGAAATTTTTAGTCTCATGAAACTGAAAAAAAAAAAAAAAAAAAAAAAAAAAAAAAAAAAAAAAAAAAAAAAAAAAAAAAAAAAAAAAAAAAAAAAAAAAAAAAAAACAGCAAATCAAACCCAAAAGAAAGTAGAAAGAAGAAAATTAAAAAACTATATAAATTAATGAAATAGAAAACAAATGTGTAATCAGTGAAACTAAACCATTGTTCCTCAGTATTGTATTGGAAGTACTGTTTGCCAGAGCAATTAGATAAGAAAAAGAAATAGAATGTCTCCAAATTGGAAAGGAAGAAGTGAAACTTTCCCTGGGTGCCAATGACATTTTATATATAATGTCATATACAGAAAATCCTGAAAAATCCACAACAGAACTACTAATAAATTCAGCAAAGTGGAAGGGTACAAGATCAACATGCAAAAATCAGACGTGTTTCTGTACACTAGCAATGAACAATCTGAAGGGGAAATCAAGGAAAAATTCCATTTACAATAACAACTAAAAGAATAATATATCTAGGAATAAATTTAACCACAGATTTAAAGGACATGTTCATGGAAAACTACAAAACGTTGCTAACAGTCAAAGAAGACCTAAATAAATGGAAGGACATTCTGTGGTCATGGATTAAAAGACTAAATATTGTTAAGATGTCAGTTCTACCTGAAGGCATTTATAGATTCAGTACAGTCCCAATCAAAATCCGAACAACCTCTTTTTTACAGAAATGGAAAAACCAATCATCTTATCTATATGGAAGGGATATAGTGGAGTTTAGCTTACTATAGGTATGTCTAAGAATTAGCTCTGGAGGACCTCTTTTGTTGCTCAGATGTGGCCTCTCTCTAAGTCCAACTCTGTAATGGTTGAGAGGCTACTCTAGAGGTCACTCTTATACACACTTCAGTTAGATATTGCTATCTATTATAACTTGCCAAACCCCAACCAAAACCATTCATTCCTGCTAATCCTAAAGAACACTAGGGCATTATATAAGATTCTACAAAGGTTCCATGGGTGAGGGTAACTTGTAATAGAAACCTACAACCTCCACATGAGTCTCTGAACCAGAAAACTCCTGAAATGTAGAGGGGCCAGCCTCTCTAGAACATCAACTAGTCCCATCTCCCTATCCCATATTATTGACAGCCCCTTCCAACATGAAAAAGCTAGAGTGAGCATAGCCTAAATACCCCTAAAGAGGAACAGAAAGATCAAAGGTGATGGTGAAGTTATACAGACAAGGTAACGTTTAACAAATGAGTATGATTGTTATTATATTAATATTTCTTTTAGTCTCCAGTATCTTAGGGCAGCTAGAAGTAAACACCTAAATGTAGAATTGTAACCCCTACCAAACTGAAATCTGTTTACAACTGATTGTTGCCATGTGCTTTGAAATTTATTGCTTTTTTGTATAAATGTTATTTTTCACACACACAAAAAAAGTTGGTTGTTATGGTAAATGCACAGCTATATGATGATATTGTGAACCATTGATTGTACACTTTGGAGGATTACATGGTATATGAATATATAATATATATCAATAAAAAAAAGAAAGAGAAAGGCAAAAAAGAAAACCAAAAAACATTTATATGGAAGGACAAGGAAAATAGCCAAAAACATCTTGAAAAAGAAAGAAGTTGGAAGACTCACACTTCCTGATTTTAAAATCTTCTACAAAGTTAAAGTAATCAAACAGCATGGTAGTGGCATAAGGACAGACATATAGACCAATGGAATAGAATTGAGAGTCCAGAAACAAACCCTTACATCTATAGCTGACTGATTTTTGACAAGAATGCCAAGTCCACTCAACAGGGAAAGAATATTTTTTTTCTCTAAACAGTGCTTGGAAAACTCAGTAGCCATATGCAAAAGAATGAAGGTGAATCCCCACCACATACCATATACAAAAACTAACTCAAAATGGACCAAAGACCTAAATATATGAACAAAAACTATAAAACTCCTAGAAGAAAACATAGTGAACATCTTCAGGACCTTGTAATAGGTGATAGGTTTTTAGACTTTAAAGCTAAAGCATGAACAACAAAGGAAAACATAGATAAATGGGACTTCTTCACAATTTAAACCTTTTGTGCATAAAGGACTTCATGAAAGTAGAAAGACAACCTATGGAATGTGAGAAAATATTTGGAAACAACATATCTGGTAATGGTTTAATAACCTGAATATATAGAGAGATAATATAACTCAAGAACAAAAGACAAACAACCCAATTTAAAAATGAACAAAAACTTGAATAGACGTCTTTCCAAAGATAATATACAAAGATCTATAAACACATGAACAGATGCTCAGCATCATTTGCCATTAGGGAAATGCAAATCAAAACCACCGTGAGATTTCACACGCATTAGAATGGCTGCTGTTCAAAAAAAAACAGAAAATAAGTGTGGTGATTTGAAGCTGTTTTGTACCCCAGAAAAGGCCATTTTTTAAAATACATTCTTGTGGGTGCAGACCATTAGGTTAAATTGTTTCAATCAAGATGTGAATCAGCCTATTCAAAGTGGGTTTTGATTCTTTTACTGAAGTCTTTTGTGAGAGGATAAAAGATATAAAAACCCACAGAGCTTTAAGAAAAAAGCCCTGAGAAGCTAAGAGAGGACCCACAGAGGAAAACACTGGAATCAGAAACTGAAAGCAATAAAACCTGGGAGTGAAGAACCAGCAGACATCCACCATGTGCATTCCCATATGACAGAGGTGTCCCAGATGCTAGCAGTCTGTCTTCAGAGTCCAGGTAACATCCTGTTGATGCCTTAATTGAGACATTTTCATGGCCTAAGAACTGTAAATTGTAGGTTCATAAATCCCCATTGCAAAAGCCAATCCATTTCTGATATATTGCATTCCAGCAGCTTTACCAAACTGAAACAGAGTGTATGTGAAGAAATAGAAATAATTGTTCATTGTTGATGGGAATGTAAAATGGTGCATTTGCTGTGGAAAACAGTTTGGTGGTTCCACAGAAAGCTAAGTGTGGAATTACCATGTGACCTGGCAATCTCACTTCTAGTATATACCCAAAAGTATTGAAAGCAGGGACTCAAACAGGCATTTTCACACCAGTGTTCATAGCAGCATTATTTGAAATTGCCTAAAAATGGAAGGAACCTAAGTGTCTAACAGGTGAAAGGATAAACAAAATGTGGTATTTCCATAAAACAGAATATTATTCAGCCATAAAAAGAAGTGAATCTGATGCATGTAACAACATGGATGAACACTG
>PVIY010049055.1:0-16934 GCA_004026745.1 Myrmecophaga tridactyla | reverse complement strand
AATGAAAGCGAGGGGTAAGGGGTATGGTATGTATAATCTTTTTTTTTTCTATTATCGTTTTCTTTCTTTTTCTGTTGTCTTTTTCTTTCTTTTTCTAAATCGATGCAAATGGTCTAAGAAATGATGAATATGCAACTATGTGATAATATTAAGAATTACTGATTTATATATGTAGAATGGAATGATATCTTAATGTTTTTTTGTTAATTTTTTTTAATTAATAAAAAAAGTTAAAAAAAAAAAGTTTGCTAGAAAAGACCAAATAAATACAAAAGTAGGGAGAGATGGAAGAATTAATAAACAAAACAGGTATGAGACTTAAAAAATCCACATGGCAAACTGGCAGAAATCCTGCATTAACAGAAGTTACTTTGAATGTAAATGGTTTTACTCTCCAGTCAAGGGCCTTAAAGGGAGAACTAAGGATTTCGGCAGTCAGAAAGAATAATTTTCATCTCTACTTTGCAAGTGAGCTTCTACTGGGGAATTCATCAAAACCCTCCTTGGAGTTATAACCTTGAAGCCTGCCCTACAGAATTAGGGTGCCTATTCCCATAATAAATCTCATAATATTCCCTGGAAAACCGTGATTAATACAGGCAGCTATACCAACATCAGATTTAAAAAGTCGTGTTACAAGGCGCAAAGAAAGACACTATACACTGATTGAAAAAGTCAACTCAACAAGTTATAAACACATATGCACTTAACAGCAGAGACCCCAAATGTATGAAACAAATATTGACAGATCTGATGGGAGAAATGGAAGATACAATAATAGTTGGAGACTTCAATATCCCATTTTCAATGAAGGATAAAACATTTAGACAGAAGATCAATGAGAAACAGAAGGCGTGAACGCTACTCTGGACCCATCAGGCCTAATGGCACACGCACAGCACTCCACCCAAGAGCAGAGCGCACAGTTCGCTCCAGTGAACACATTGTGCTCCAGGAGCGAACAAACATTTGTCAGTATATTTTAAAATACTGAAATCATACAACTTATCTTCTCCAACCACAATGAAATGAAATTAGAAACCAGTAACAGAAGGAAAATTGGAATATATATAAATACGTGGAAATCACGCAGTACACTGTTCAACAACAAATGGGTTGTGCTTGTTTAAAATTGTTATGTACCCCAGAAAAGCCACGTTCCTTGAACCCGATTCAATATTGTAGGGTGGAGACTATGATTAGGCTGTTTCCATGGAGGTGTGACTCCTCCCATTCAAGGTGGTTCTTGACTAGTTTACTGGGGTCTTTTGGAGAACTCAGAGAGAAGGAAAGAGCTGAGCCGACACAGACAGACACAACTGGAGATGTAGAAAGAAACGCCCTAGGGAAGCCATCTGAAACCAGAAGCCAAAGGACCAGCAGACACAAGCTATGTGACTTCCAGCTGACAGAGGGGTTCCCGATGCGGCCGCCTTTCTTGAGTCAAGGTATCTTTCCCTGGATGTCTTAGTTTGGAAATTTTATGGCCATAGAACTGTAAACTTGTAACTTAATGAATCCTCATCATAAAAGCCAACCCATTTCTGGCATACTGCATTCCACAGCTTTAGTAAACTAAAACATGGGTCAAGGAAGAAATCACAAGGCAAATCAGGAAATAACTTAAGGCCAATGACAACAAAAACACATACCAAAACTTATGGAATGCAGCACAGGGAGTGCTGAGAGGAAATTTTAGAGTTCTAATTACCTTTAAAAAAGAGAGAGTTCCAGGAATTTGGTGGAATAGGATAGGTCGAGTTCACCCCTGCTCTGAGAAATAGCTACAGAAGTGACAGAAAAATGACCCAGACAGCAATCCCAGGGTGTAGTGACCTGGGAGGGTCTTGTACACCACACAGGGAGGCCCTAGCTGCAGAAGCTGAAGAACTGAGATGCAGAGAACCAGAGACCATCCAGCTCGTGCAAACGGCCTATGGCGCCCCTTTTGGAATGGGCGCCTGAAGCCCTCAGGAGTGCACAGACGGGAAGATGGGGACTAGAAAGTAAGCCATGCTGCGTTCTTTGAACATGCTACACCCATGTGCACAGCCCCCTCCCCGGATCCCCCATGTCCCATGCACCTGAACCCCATCACCCGCCTCCCTGCACCGTGCTCTAAACACCTCTGCCCTGACCCACATTCTGAACCCACACACACGCACCTGCCTACCCCAACTCTCCTGAGACCCACACACACATGCTCTCAGCCTCTCATCCCCTCTAGCCCTCCCTGCGCCTACAGGCGCTCACCTGTGCAGCCAGGCTGCAGGTGCTCACCTGCGTAACCAGGTCACACCTGTCCCCAGCCCTTGCAGTGCCGCAACCCCGCCCCCCCCACCCTGAGCTTTGTGCACACACACACACCAGGGCCATGCACACCAGGGCTCCGCACCCCAGACTCGTGCACATGTGCAGCAATATCCTGCCCAACAAGGCACCCAAAGCATCTGCGCACCAACCTCTCAACCCCTGCAACCCACCTAGCAGCACAAGCGCCCTGCTCCCGCACTTGGCAGGTGCTCACATGGGCGTCTGTGCCACGACCTGTGTGTCCCATACCCTACACCCTGAGGCCCGCACATCCGCACAGACCTCCGTCACCACGCTGTGGTGCCCCACCCCACGCCCCACGTACTGATCCACATCCATCCTGCAAATACAGAGCTTTAGACTACCACAGGAGATCAACGCCCAAAGTAGCCCTATCAAGACTCTATATGCTGCAAAGTCAAAAGAAGATCGTTAAGCATGTCACGATGCAGACAGACACAGCCCAGGCTAACGACCAAATCAAAACACTGGAGGAGACACAGACTTTAGAACAACTAATCAAAGGTGTTCATACAACTCTACTAAATAAAATCAATCAGATGGCTAATAACATAAAGAGGATCAAGAAGACTAGAAGAATATATAGAGAAATTTGAAAGAATAAATAGAAAAATAGATATCACAGAGATTAAAGACGCTGTAGACCAAATAAAAAATATACTAGAGACACACAACAGCAGGTTTAAAGATGCAGAAGAAAGAATAAGCAAACTAGAGGGCAGGACAACTGATTTCAAACACACAAAAGAGCAAATGGCAAAAAAGACAGAAAAACTGAATTAGATCTCAGGGAAAACAAAGCACACAAATACAAGAATTATCAGGTCACAGAAGGAGAAGATAAGAATAAAGGTCTAGGAAGAATAGTTGAAGATATAATTCGGGATAACTTCCCAACCCATATAAAACCCATAAATACACAAATCAAAGAAGCACAACAAACCCCAAATAGAATAAATCCAAATAGGCGTACTCCAAGACACATATTAATCAGTCTATCAGGTGTAGAACGGAAGCAGAAAATCCTGAAAGCCACAAGAGAAAAACGATCAACTACATATGAGGGAAACCACATAAGACTGAGTTTGAGTTTGAACCACTCAAGTGGCACCATGGAAGTGAGAAGGCGGTGGTATAATATATTTAAGATCCTGAAAGAGAAAGACTTCCAGCCAAGAATTGTGCACACAGCCAAATTATCCTTCAAATATGAGGGAGAACACAATCTAACTCAACTGGTCTGGATAGATCTTTTAAATAATCCAAACACAGGGAGCCCAAAATAAGAATGAGAGTCTTTAATACTGTATAACTTAATGTGATGCCTGGATACATCCTGGAGTATATTAAGCAGATAATCAAAACGGACTAGCCAAGTCCCCTGAGGGATGGGGAAAATATTATGGAACTATTACACTTAACCACCAGGGAAACCCCAGATACCCAAATCAATAGGCCAAGCCCTTGATCTAGGCTTACTCTTGTGAAGCTTAAGTATGTAGTGGAGAAGCTTAGCCTATCTACAGATATGCCTAAGAGTCACCTCGGGAGGACCTCTTTTGTTGCTCAGATGTGGCCTCTCTCTCTAAGCCCAACTCTGCAAGTGAAATCACTGCCCTCCCCACTACATGGGGCATGACACCCAGGGATGAAAGTCTCCCTGGTGGCATGGGAGATGACTCCCAGGAATAAGCCTGGCCCTGGCAATGTGGGATGAAAAATACCATCCTGACCAAAAGGGGTAAAAGAAGTGTAGCAAATAAGGTATCAGTGGCTGAGAGAGTTAAACAGAGTAAAGAGCCTACTCTGGAGGTTACTCATATGCAAGCTTCAGTTAGGCATTGCTACTATCATAACTTACCAAACCCTAGCCAAACCATTCCAGCCAATCCTAAAGAACTCCTAGGGTATTATATAAGATTCTACAAGGTTCCAGGTACTAGGGTAACTTTCAAAAACATACCACCTCCAGATAGAACAGATAAGTCCTGAAATACACAGAGGCTAGCCCTTTCAGAACATCAACTAATTCAATCCACCCATGCCATATTATCGACAGCCCCTTCCAACATGAAAATGTTAGAATGGGCATAGCCCAAATACCCCTAAAGAGTGGGAGAAAGATCAAAGGTGATGGTGGAGCTATACAGAGAAGGTCGGGTTTAACAAATGAATATGATTGCTGAATCATTATACTGATATTTCTTTTAGCCCCCAGTACCTTAGAGCAGCTAGACATAAAAACCCAAAATTGTGGAATTGTAACCCATACCAAACTCTGAAATCTGTTCTACAACTAATTGCTGCAATGTACTTTGAAATTTATTGCTTTTATGTATGTGCTGGTTTGAAATGATGTATCTACCCTAGAAAAGCCATGTTTTAATCAAAATCCCACTTCGTAGAGGGAGAATAATCCCTATTCAATACTGTATGTAATTAGATCATTTCCCCGGAGATGTAACCTAATCAAGAGTGGTTGTTAAGCTGGATTAGGTGACGACATGTCTCTACCCATTTGGGTGGGTCTTGATTAGTTTCTGAAGTACTTTAAAAGGGAAACATTTTGGAGAATGAGAGATTCGGAGAGAGCAGAGAATGCTGCAGCACCATGAAGCAGAGAGTCTACAAGCCTGCAACCTTTGGAGATAAAGAAGGCAAACGCCTCCCGGGGAGCTTCATGAAACTGGAAGCCAGGATAGAAAGCAGGCAGATGACACCGTGTTAGCCATGTGCCCTTCCAGCTGAGAGAGAAGCCCTGACTGTGTTCGCCATGTGCCTTCTCACTTGAGAGAGAAACCCTGAACTTCATCGGCCATCTTGAACCAAGGTATCTTTCTCTGGATGCCTTTGACTGGACATTTCCATAGACTTGTTTTAATTGGGATATTTTCTCGGCCTTAGAACTGTAAACTAGCAACTTATTACATTCCCCTTTTTAAAAGCCATTCTGTTTCTGGTATATTGCATTCCGGCAACTAGCAAACTAGAACAATGTATATGTTATTTAAAGAGAAGGAAGCGAATGACAGAGAAGATACGATTTAACACGAGTATGACTGCTGAATGATCCTACTGGTATTTCTGTTGGTCATCAGGGTCTCGGGGCAGCTAGAAGGAAAAACGAACAATCTTGTGGCACTGTAACCCACACCAAACTTTAAAATCTACTCTATAACTACTTGTTAAAAGTACTTGGAATTTTATTACTTTTTGATATAAATATTTCGCAATAAAAAACAAATGTTAAAAAGAAATGAGGGAGAAATAAAAATTTTCACAGACAAACAGAAGCTGAGAGAATATGTCCACAAGAGACTGGCCCTATAAGAAATACTAAAGGGAATTCAGTCGGCTGGAAAAAAAAAATAATAACAAAAGAAACAGGAGAGGGAGTCTGGAAGAGGGCACAGAATCAAAAAGCACCAGTAAGGGTAACTTAAAGGATAAAAAAGAAAGAGGGGGGAAAAAGACAAAAGGAGAAAGAAGGGAAAGTATATATAGATCTGACAAATAACATCCAAAGGATAAGATGGTGGATTCAAGAAATGCTTTATAGTAATAACTTTGAATGTTAATGGACTAAACCTACGAATTAAAAGATACAGAATGGCAGAATGGATAAAGAAATATAATCCAGCTATATGCTGCTTACAAGAGACTCATTTTTAGATACAAGAATACAAATAGATTGAAAGTGAAAGGATGGAAAAAGATGTTCTATGCATGCTGTAACTAAAAGAAAGCAGGAGTAGCTACACTAATATTAGACAAAAGGGAATTTAAATACAGAGATATCATAAGAGAGAAAGAAGGACACTATATATTAATAAAAGGGATAATTCACCAAGAACATATAACAATCATAAATGTTTATGCTCCCAATCAAGGAGCTCCAAAGAACATGAGATGGACATTGGCAAAACTGAAGGGAGCAATAGATATTTCAACAATAATAGTAGGAGACTTCAATACACCACTCTCCTCTATAGATAGAGCAACCAGACAGAAGATCAACAAGGAAATAGAGAAGTTGAACAATTTGATAAATGAATGAGACCTAAAACACATATATAGGTCGTTGCACCCCAAAACACCAGGATATACATTCTTATCTAGTGCTCATGGAACATTCTCCAAGACAGGTTATATGCTGGGACTCAAATCAGTTCTTTATAAATTTTAAAACATTGAAGTTATTCAAGCACTTTCTCTGATCACAATGGAATGAAGCTGGAAATCAAACACCACCAAAGAACGAGAACTTTCACAAATATATGGAGATTAAGTAACACACTCTTAAACAACCAGTGGGTCAAAGGAGAAACTGCTAGTGAAATCAGTAGCTATCTGGAGACAAATGAAAATGGGAATACAAACTATCAGAACTTATGGGATGTGCTAAAGGAAATGAAGAGAGGGAAATTTATTGCCCTAAATGCCTGTATTAAAAAACCAGAAAGAAAAAAACAAAACAAAACAAAAAACAAAGAGCAAAACTTAAGGACTTAACTGCTCACCTGGAGGAAAAGCAAACTAATCCCAAAGCAAAAAGAAGAGGAATAACAAGACTAAAGCAGAGTTAAATGAATAGGAGAACGAAAGAATCAATGAAAGAATTATTGAAAGAATCAATAAAACCAAAATTTGGTTCTTTGAGAAAAGCAATAAAATCAATGGACCACTAGCAAAGCTGATGAAGAAAAAAAGAGAAAGGATGCAAATAAATGAAATCAGAAATGAGAAGGGGTACATTAACACAGACCCTAAAGAAATAAAAAAATCATAAGACGATACTAATCTTAAAATCATAAGAAAACTTAGATGAAATGGAAAAATACCTGGAAACACATGAACTAACTACACTGACTCAGGAAGAAACAGAAGAAATAGAAGATCTCAACAAACCAATCACAAGTAAAGAGATTCAATCAGTCATCAAAGATCTTCCTACAAAGAAAAGCTCAGGCCAGATGGCTTCACAGGAGGATTTTATCAAACATTCCAAAAAGAACTAACACCAGTCCTGCCCAAACTTTTCCAAAAAAATTGAGGAAAAAGGAATACTACCTAATTCATTTTATGAAGCTAACATCATTGTAATACCAAAAGCAGGCAAAGATGCTATAAGAAAGAATAACTACAGGCCAATATCCCTAACAAACATAGATGCAAAAATTTTCAACAAAATATTAGCAAATTGAATCCAACAACACATTAAAAGAATTATACACCATGACCAAGTGGAGTTCATACCAGGAACGCAAGTATGTCAACACAAGAAAATCAATTAATATAATACGGCACTTAAACAATTTGAAAGGGACAAACAATCACATGATCATCTCAATGGATGCTGAAAAAGCATTTGACAAAATTCAACTTCCTTTTCTGATAAAAACACTTCAAAGGGTAGGAATCAAAGGAAACTTCCTGAATATGATAAAGGGCATAAGTGAAAAACTCATAGCCAGCATCATACTCAAAGGTGAGATAACAAAAGCATTCCCCCTAAGATGTGGGACGAGACAAGGATGCCCTCTGTCACTATTATTACTCAACATCGTACTAGAAATTCTAGCTAGAGCAAACAGATAGGAAAGGGAGATAAAAGGCATCCAAAAGGAAAGAAAGAAGTAAAACTCTTATTATTTGCAGATGACATGATACTATACCTGGAAAATGTGGAGAAATCCACAACAAAATTACCTGACCTAATAAATTCACAAGGTGGTGGGATATAAAATCAATGTTCAAAAATCAGTAATGTTTCTATACACAAGCAATGACCTAACTAAGGCATCAATTAAGGAAAAAATTCCATTTAAAATAGCAACTAAAAGAATCAAGTATTAAGGAATGAACTTTCAGCTAGGGATGTAAAGGACCCGTATGCAGAAAACTACGTAACACTGCCAGAAGAAATCAAAGAAGATCTAAATAGGTGTAAAGACATTCCCTGCTCATGAATAGGAAGGTTAAATGTAGTTAAGATATGAATTCTACCCAAAGTGATTGACAGTCAATGCAGCACCCATCAAAATTCCAACAACCTATTTTGTAGACTTGGAAAAGTTAGTCACCCAATTCATCTGAAAGGGAAAGAGACTCCGAATGGCTGAAATCAGCCTAAAAAAGAAGAACAAAGTGGGAGGATTAACACTTCCTGATTTTAAAGCTTATTATAAAGCCACAATGGTCAAGACAGCATGATACAGGGTACATGGGTGGTTCAGTGGTAAAATGCTCGCCTTCCATGTGGGAGACCCAACTTCGATTCCAGGACATGCACCCTACAACAACAACAACCACAACAACAAAAACCAGCATGGTACGGGCACAAAGACAGAAATATTGACCAGTGGAATCAAGTTGACAGTGTAGAAACAGACCACCAAATCTATGCTCAGTGATCTTCGACCAGACATCAAATCCACTGAACTGGAACAGAATAATAAATAATAAATGGGCAGGGGAAAACTGGATATCAACAGCCAGAAGAATGAGGACCTTTACCTTAAACCCTATAAAAAAATAAAATCAAAGTGGATCAAACACCTAAATATAAAAACAAGAACCATAAAAATTCTAGAGAAAATGTAGGGAAACATCTTCAAGACCTTGTAACAGGAGGTAGCTTACTAAACTTTACACCCAAAGCACAAGCAGCAAAAGAAAAATTAGATAAATGGAAACTCTTTAAGATCAAGAGCTTCTGTGCCTTAAAGGACTTTGTCAAAAAAGTGAAGAGAAAACCAATACAATGGGAGAAAATATTTGGAAATTATACACTGGATAAAGGTTTGATATTCTGTATACATAAAGAAATTATATAACTGAACAATAAAAGAAAAAACAATCCAATTATAAAATGAACTACATATAACAATAGGTATTTTTCTGGAGAGCAAATACATATGGCTAAAAAGCATATGAAGATGTTCATTTTCACTGTCTATAAGGGAAATACAGATCAAGACTACAATGAGACACCATCTCAAACCTGTAAGAATGGCTGCTACTAAACAGGAAACCACAAATGTTGGAGAGAATGTGGAGAAATTGGGACACTGCGAGCCCACCAAGAACCATGAGTTCACCAAGCAAAGGATGCTGACATCCCTCCCCCACAGGCTGCTTCCCAGAGAGGAAAGGAAAGAAACGTTACTAGCAGCAGGGGCTGAGCACAACCAAGCTCCAGTTGTGGAATTAATTGACAAATTCTGACTACTAAAAATAGGCCCCCAGCTCAGCTGAACCTCGAGTAAAAGCTGAGGTTGCTGGTTCCCCCCAACATCCCCCACAGAACACACAAAGGGGGCAGGGCTGACGGAAAAGGAAAAAAGAGAGGGGGAAAAAAATCAGAATTTTTTGGATTGGAGAACATATAATATTTGAAAGGGTCTGGGCCTTGAAGGAAAGGAGGGGGCACATAGGACCTGGAGATACACAAAGCAACATACCAACGTAAGTTCTTGATTGGCAAACCCGAGGAACAAGGGTCCTGCTCTGAAAAGGATTTTTTTTTCTTTTCTTCTTTCTGGCTGTGTTTCTACAGGTTCACTGCTCTTTGGATACAGCGACAGGGCTTCTCAGGCTCCAAATGCCCCAGGCAAGGGCAAAACTAAGCTTGTCTGAGAGCTTGTCTGGAGCCTGTGCCTTCCCTGGGAGAGGGGTGGGGCCCAACTCAGGTGGAATCCGTCCTTCAAGGAATTTAGACCCCAGGGTGTGGAAAACTGAAGCGATTAAAGATAGCTTACAACCTCTGCTCTGTCTCCACCACGCCCCTGCAGGGAGAGTCTACTGAAGTTAAAGGTACTGCATCACCTTATGCTGGTGGGACCCACAGGCAGACAAGCACCACATACAGGGCAGGATAGAAATACAAAGAGTCCAGAGACTTCACAGGAAATTCTTTCAACCAGCTGAGTCTCATCCTCAGGGAAAACTGATGCAGGTAACTCTTTACTCCTGAAAGGAGGCCAGTCTGGTCTGGGAAATTCTGACTAGGGCCTATAATATCCTAAGTAAACCCACGTAAGGGGGGAAAAAAAAGGGACCACACAGGCAGGGCAAGAAACAAGACAACAAGAACTGAAAAATTCTGATCTGTTAAACAGAACCTTGCTAGAGGTCCAGAATAAGCTGAACTGAATGTTGAAGAACAGACAGACAACAAATTCGTCCAGCACGAAAATTCTAGGTTAAAAAAAAAAGTGAAAATAATCTCTAGAATAAACTAATTAAGGAAATTAAATGCCTAGATGCCAGCAAAAAATAAAGAATCATACTAGGAAAATTGGAGATATGGCCCAGTCAAAGGAACAAGCCAACAATTCAAGTGAGATACAGGAGGTGAAACAATTAATTCAGAATGTTTGAACAGACATGGAAAAACCTCACCAAAAATCAAATCAATGAATGGAGGATATAAAGATGGCAAGGAATGAATAAAAAGAAGAAATCAAAAGTCTGAAAAAACAAATCACAGAACTTATGGGGATGAAAGGCACAGTAGAAGAGATGAAGAAAACAATGGAAACCTACAATGTTAGATTTCAAGAAGCAGAAGAAAGGATTAGTGAACTGAAGGATGGAAAATCTGAAATCTGACAAGCAAAAGTAAACATAGGGAAAAGAATGGAAAAATATGAGCAGGGACTCAGGGAGCCAAATGATAACAAGAAGTGCACAAATATACCTGTTGTGGGTGTCCCAGAAGGAGAAGAGAAGGGAAAAGGAGGAGAAGATCTAATGGAGGAAATTATCACTTAAAATTTCCCAACTCTTATAAAGACTTAAAATTACAGATCCAAGAAGTTCAGTGTACCCCAAACAGAATAGATCAAAACCAACATACTCCAAGACACTTACTAATCAGAATGTCAGATGTCAAAGAAAAAGAAAGAATCTTGAAAGGAGCAAGAGAAAAGCAATCCATCACCTACAAGGAAGGTTCTCAGCAGAAACAATAGAGGGGAGAAGACAGTGAAATGATATATTTAAGTTACTAAAAGAGAAAAACTGCCAACCAAGAATTCTATATCCAGCAAAACCGTCCTTCAAAAATGAAGGAGAAATTAAAACATTTTCAGACAAGAAATCACTGAGAGAATTTGTGACCAAGAGACCAGCTCCACAAGAAATACTAAAAGGAGCACTAGAGGCAGATACAAAAAGACAGGAAAGAGAAGTGTGGACAAGACTGTAGAAATGAAGACTATGAGTAAAGGTAAAAAGAAGGAAAATTAGATATGACATATAAAATCCAAAAGGTAAAATGGTAGAAGAAAATACTACCCATACAGTAATAACACTAAATGGTAACGGATTAAACTCCCCAATCAAAACACATAGACTGGCAGAATGGATTAAAAAACAGGACCCATCTATATGCTGTCTACAGGAAACACATCTCAGACCCAAGGATAAAGTGAAAGGATAAAGTTGAAAGTGAAAGGTTGGGAAAAGATATTTCATGTAAATAACAATCAGAAAAGAGCAGGAGTAGCTATACTAACATCCAACAAATTAGACTTCAAATGTAAAACAGTTAAAAGAGACAAAGAAGGACACTATGTATTAATAAAAGTAACAATTCAACAAGAAGACATAACAATCATAAATATTTATGCACTGAGCCAGAGTGCTCAAAATATATGAGGCAGGGCGGCTGCCGTGGCTCAGCAGGCAGAGCTCCGACCTGCCGTGCTGGAGGTCTGGAGTTCGATCCCTGGTGCCTCCTGCCCATATGCAAATTTAAATATATATATATATATATATATATATACATGAGGCAAACACTGAAAACACGGAAAAGAGACGCATCTATTATAATAGCCAGAGACTTCAATTCCCCACGCTCATCGATGGACAGAACATCTAGACAGAGGATCAATAAAGAAATAGAGAATCTGAATAATACAATAAATGAGCTAGACTTAATAGACATCTACAGAACATTACACCCCACAACAGCAGGATACACCTTTTTCTCAAGTGCTCATGGATCATTCTCTAGGACAGACCACATGCCAAGTCACAAAGCAAGTCTCAAAACATTTAAAAAGATTGAAATCATACAAAGCACTTCCTCAGATCATAAAGGAATGAAGTTGGAAATCAACAATACGCAGAGTGCCAGAAAATTCACAAATATGTGGAGGCTCAACAACACATTCTTAAACAACCAGTGGGTCAAGGAAGAAATTAGAAAAGAAATCAGTAAATTTCTCGAGGCAAATGAAAATAAAAACACAACATATGAAAATTTAGCAGCAAAGGCAGTGCTAAGAGGGAAGTTTATTGCCGTAAATGCCTATATCAAAAAAGATGAAAGAGCAAAATCGAGGAATTAACGGTCCACTTGGAAGAACTAGAGAAAGAACAGACTTGGAAGAACTAGAGAAAAAACAGCAAACCAACCCCAAAGCAAGGAAAAGGAGAGAAATAACGAAGATTAGAGCATAAATAAATGCAATTGAGAACATGAAAACAATCAAGAAAATCAACAAAACCAGAAGTTGGTTCTATGAGAAAATCAATATAATTGGTGGACCCTTAGTGACGTTGACAAAAAGAAGAGAGATGATGCAAATAAATAAGATCATAAATGGAAGAGGAGACATAACCACAGACCCCACAGAAATAAAGGAAGTAATGAGAAGACAATATGAACACCTTTATGCTAATAAACTAGACAATGTAGATGAAATGGACAACTTCCTAGAAACGCATGAACAACTAATGCTGACTCGAGAAGGAACAGACAACCTCAACAAACCAATCACAAGTAAAGAAACTGAATTAGTCATTAAGAAGCTCCCAAAAAAAGAAAAGTCCATGAGCAGATGGCTTCACATGTGAATCCTACCAAACATTCAAAAAAGAATTAGTTCCAATCCCGCTCAAACTCTTCAAAAAAACTGAAGAGACGGTGTGTTAGTTAGATTCAGTTGTCAACTTGGCCAGGTGAGCATACCTAGTCTTGTTGCTGCGGACATAAGCCAACGGTACGTGAACCTCATCTGTTGCCAATTACATCTGCAGTCAGCTAGGAGGCGTGTCTGCTGCAATGAGTGACCTTTGACTTAATTAGCTGGTGCTTAAATGAGAGAATGCAATGTAGCACAGCCTAAGCAGCTTGGCATTCCTCATCTCAGCACTTGCAGCTCAGCCCAGGCCTTTGGAGATGGTGAAAGAAGTCACCCCGGGGAAAGTTGTTGGAACCCAAGGGCCTGGAGAGAAGACCAGCAGAGACCATCCTGTGCCTTCCACGTAAGAAAGAGCCTCAGTGGAAAGTTAGCTGCCCTTCCTCTGAAGAAGATTTTAATAAAATCCCCTTTTATTAAAAGCCAATCCGTCTCTGCTGTGTTGCATTTCGGCAGCTAGCAAACTAGAACAGACGGGAAGGTTACCTAACTCATTCTATGAAGCCAACATCACCCTCACACCAAAGCCAGACAAAGATACTACAAGAAAAGAAAACTACAGACCAATCTTTCTTATGAATATAGATGCAAAAATCCTCAACAAAATTCTTGCAAATCAAATCCAGCAGCATATTAAAAGAATTATAAACCTTGACCAAGTAGGATTCATCCCAGGTATGCAAGGATGGTTCAACATAAGAAAATCAATTAATGTAATACACCATATGAACAAATCAAAACAGAAAAACCACATGATCATCTCGATTGACAGAGAAAAGGCATTTGACAAACTTCAACATCCTTTCTTGTTGAAAACACTTCAAAGGATAGGAATAGAAGAGAATTTCCTCAACATGATAAAGGGAGTATATGAAAAACCCAGAGCTAAGATCATCCCCAATGGGAAAAAACTGAAAACTTTCCCCCTAAGATCAGGAACAAGACAAGGATGTCCATTATCACCATTGTTATTCAACACTGTGTTGGAAGTTCTACCCCGAGCAATTAGACAAGAAAAAGAAATACAAGGCATCAAAATTGGATAGGAAGAACTAAAACTCTCACTGTTTGAGATGATATGATACAACATGTCGAAAACCATGGCAAAACTAATGGAGCTAATGAATGAGTACAGCAAAGTGGGAGGTTACAAGATCAACATTCAAAAATCTGTAGTGTTTCTATACATTAGTAATGAACAATCTGAGGGGGAAATCAAGAAAAAAAATTCCACTTACAATTGCAACCAAAAGAATTAAATATTTAGGAATGAATTTAACTAAGGATACAAAAGACCTATACAAAGAAACCTACAAGAAATTGCTAAAAGAAATCACAGAAGACCTAAATAAATGGAAGGGCATACCGTGTTCATGGATTGGAAGAGTAAATATAGTTAAGATGTCAATTCTACCTAAATTGATTTATAAATTCAGTCCAGTACCAATTAAAATCCCCAAAACTTACTTTTCAGAAATACAAAAACCAATAACCACATTTATCTGGAAGGGCAGGGTGCTGAATAGCTAAAAATATCCTGAGAACAAAAAATGAAGTCAGAGGTCTCATACTACCTGACTTGAAAGGGGTATTATGAAGCTACAGTGGTCAAAACAGCATGATACTGGCATAAAGATAGATATGCTGACCAACAGAATCGAATAGATTGTTCAGATGTAGACTTTCTCATCTATGGACAACTGATTGTTCATAGGGCAGTCAAGCCAATTCACCTGGGACAGAACAGTCTCTTCAATAAACGGTGCCTAGAGAACTGGATATCCACATGCAAAAGGATGAAAGAGGATCCATATCTCATACCCTATACAAAAATTAACTCAAAATGGATCAAAGATTTAAACATTAGATCTAAGGTCATAAAACTTTTAGAAGAAAACTTGGGGAAGTATCTTATAACTATTATAATAGGAGGCAGTTTCCTAGATATTACACCCAAAACATGAGCACTGAAAAGAGAAGGAAATAAATGGGAACTCCTGAAACTTCAACACTTGTCCATCAACGAACTCTGTCAAGAAAGTAAAAAGACAGCCTACACAATGGGAGACAATATTTGGAAATGATATATCAGATAAAGGTCTAGTATCCAGAATATATAAAGAGACTGTTCAACTCAACAACAAAAAGACAAATAACCCAATTACAAAATGGGCAAAAGACATGAACAGACACTTCTCAGAAGAGGAAATACAAATGGCTAAAAGGGACATGAAAAGATGCTCAACTTCCCTAGTGATTAGGGAAATGCAAATCAAAACCACAATGAGATATTATCTCACACCCACCAGAATGGCCAAAGAAAACAACAAATGCTGGAGAGGATGTGGAGAAAGAGGCACACTTATTCACTGTTGGTGGGAATGTCAAATTGTAAAACCACTGTGGAAGGCAGTTTGGTGGTTCCTCAAAAAAGCTAAATATAGAATTGCCATATGACCCGGCAATACCATTGCTAGGTATCTACTCAAAGGACATGAGGACAAGGATACAAATGGACATTTGCACACCAATGTTTATAGCAGCATTATTTACGATTGCAAAGACATGGAAACAGCCAAAATGTCCATCAACAGATGAGTGGCTAAACAAACTGTGGTATATACACACGATGGAATATTATGCAGCTATAATACAGAATAAAGTTATGAAGTATGTAACAATATGGATGGACCTTAAGGGCATTATGCTGAGTGAGATTAGCCAGAAACTAAAGGACAAATACTGTATGGTCTCACTGATATGAACTGACATTAATGAATAAACTCGGAATATGTCGTTGGTAACAGAGACCATCAGGAGATAGAAATAGGGTAAGATATTGGGTAATTGGAGCTGAAGGGATACAGATTGTGCAACAGGACTGAATATAAAACTCAGAAATGGACAGCACAATACTACCTACCTGTAATGTAATTATGTTAAAACACTGAATGAAGCTGCATGTGAGAATGATAGAGGGAGGAGGGCTGGGGACATAAATGAAATCAGAAAGAAAGATAGATGTTAAAGATCAAGATGGTATATAAATGAAATCAGAAAGAAAGATAGATGTTAAAGATCAAGATGGTATAATCTAGGAATGCCTAGAGTGTATAATAATAGTGAAATGTACAATGTACAAATTTTTAAAATGTTTTTGCATGAGGAAGAACAAAGGAATGTCATTATAGCAGGGTGCTGAAAATAGATGATAATTAATACTTTAAAATGTCACCTTATGTGTGAGACTAAAGCAAAAAATGTTTATTTGTTACAAAATTTATATTTTGACTAGAGCATTTCCTAATATAACTCACGTAGGTAGTTTGATTGAATGTCATAAGTACTTGGAATCTCAGGTAGGACATGAGATTTTGTTGGTTTGTCCAGAGTGATGCTCCGATGAATCCCAGAGTGATTTGATCAGTGACTGGAAAAGTATTTGCAAGCCCCCTTCGGGGAATGGTTATAGCGGGGAGAAATTCAACTTCCCCAAGTTGAATTCTTGATATTCTCACAAGCAGTGTGGACAACCAAAGCTATAGGCTGAGCCCCCAGTCTTGGGGTTTGTTCATATGAAACTTAACCCCACAAAGGATAGGTCAAGTCTACTTAAAATTTAGGCCTAAGAGTCACCCCCAAGAGAGCCTGTTTTGTTGCTCAGATGTG
>PVIY010049054.1:0-16939 GCA_004026745.1 Myrmecophaga tridactyla | reverse complement strand
TATATAGATATCCTTTTTCAGTTTATGGTATACTGGAATGGCTAGAGGGAAGTACCTTAAACTGTTGAACTGTGTTCCAGTGGCCTTGATTCTTGAAGATGATTGCATAAAGATGTAAGTTTTACAACATGATTGTGTGATTGTGAAAATCTTAAGTCTGATGCTCCTTTTATCCAGGGTATGGACAGATGAGTTAAAAAAAAATAGGATAAAAAATAATAATGGAGGGAGTTGGAGGCTGAGATGTTTTAGGTGTTCTTTTTTTACTTTTATTTTTATTCTTATTTTTCTTGTTTATGGAATAATGAAAATGTTGAAAACTCGATGGTGGTGGTGAATGCTCAGCTGTGCGATGATACCGTGAACCGTGCTTGTGCAGCCTGGATGATTATGTGGCATGTAACTATATCTCAATAAAACTGCATTTAAAAAAATGATAAGGGCGGCTGCCGTGGCTCAGCAGGCAGAGCTCCGACCTGCCGTGCTGGAGGTCTGGAGTTCGATCCCTGGTGCCTCCTGCCCATATGCAAATTAAAAAAAAAAAAGATAAAGTTTATTTAAAAAAAAAAGAAAAAGGGTGGGCAGGTGGGCAAGCAGCTGGCGGAAGCAGGCGCACAAAGGGTCTAGCAGGGGAGCCACGGGGCCATTCTGGGGGGGACACTCACGTGTGTGGGGTACTTCGGTCGCCCTCCAGTGGCGACGACGATGTGGTCAGCCGAAAGCAGAGTCTGACAATGAACAGAGACAGCCGAGGTCACACAGCATCTGGCGGCCTCCCGGCTGGGGTCCCCAGGATGCCCGCAGGTGCCCCAGCTGCACGAGGAGCTGGCGGTGCCGGTGTCCACGCAAGGTGGCCAGACACCAGTGGGACGGACAGGTGCGGGCAGGGAGGCACTGTGCCACTTCACAGAGTGGCCTGCGGATACCTGTCATCCACGACCGCCCTCACACCTGTGCGTCGGGGCAAGCACCCACCCGTCGCCCAGCCTGCACCTCCCACCCCCTTTTTCAAGCATGACGATCGGCCTCGGAGAAACCTTTCCTTGCAGGCTGAGCCAAGCCCACAGCGCACCCACCTCCTTCCCCGTTTTGGTGACGCCGCGAACCGTGTGTGCGCTGACAAAGCTGGCCTTGACATTCAAGTATTTGACTTTTCTGCAAAATGAAAATGAGACGGTCAGACAAACATTTCCTCTGCAAAGTAAACCGCGCCCATTGGGATGAGCTGGGATCGCTGAGTGGGTTGCTGGGGGGGGTGGGTCCCACAGCCCCCTGCCCACCCCCGGGACGGCATGTCCACTGCAAAGGAGGGTGCCTGCTGCTGGGGCTCGCCATCTGTTTTTAGGATGGCCCCTGCTTTCTCCTGGCAGGACGGGGGGGCTTTGGTAGGGCCCCCCCTACCTTCCCCGCCACCGCCAAGCGGGGCCTGCCAGGATCGAGCCGCTTTCGCTCGTGGGGACGGCATGGCAAAGTGGGGTGCTGCGTCACCCTGGCATCAGCTGCCCAGTGAGGACCCCAGGAAGACCCCGCGCCCGGCGGCCCCCCTGGTGGTACCGGTCCTGCAGCTGCACGCGGTGGCCCCAGTTCAAGGACTTGACATGGTTCTGCACCGCTTCGGCCAGTTTCTTCCTGTGAACACACAGCACAGCACAGCTCGTCACAGGACCGGGCCGGCCGGGGAGTCACTGAGCGTCGGAGGGGTCAGGTGAGCCGGCCACAGGGGCTTCTGCAGGTTCCCAGCCAGGGCCGGCGCAGGCCAGGGTCGGGGGGCTCCGAGTGTCCCAAAGAGCTGTGTGCAGCTCCTGGGGCCAGCGAGGGCCTGTGAGTGTGTGTGTGTGTGTGGGGGTGCTGCATGCGGTAGAAAGGGGCTGTGCATGGAGGGGCCCTGTAAGGGGGGGATGCCCATGGGAGGAGGGAGCTGTACATGGAGGGGAAGCTTCCAGGGCTGGGACCCTGGGCAGGGGGGTGCCCTGCGTGAAGTGGGGGGACTTGGAGGGGTCTCTGTAGGAGTGGGCTTGTGCAGGGGTAGGAGGGGCCGCGGGGGGGTGAGGGGCATGTGGGGAGGGCAGTGTGCGGGCGGGGGCTCCGGGACGCTGTGCAGGGCGGGATGCCCACCCCGCTCCCCAGGGTTTGGAACCTGCGGTTCTCCGTGGGGGTGTCCATGCACTGCAGAACACTGAGTGGACCCCGTGGCAGGGGGGAAATCACCTATGCCTGGCCCAGCCCTCTGGCCCCCAGCTTCTGGACTGCTGGCCCCCTGGCTCCCCAACCCCCAGTTCTCCAGCTCCTGCCCCCCCCAGGCCCCCGAGACCCCTGGCTCCCCAGCCCCAAGAACCCCATCCCAGCCTCCCAGCCCCCAGCCACCGCCCACACCCCTGCCCCTAGCGCGGGGCCTCACCAGTCGTGCGGGATGTGCTGGGCCACCCCCCAGCCATAGTGCTCGGCGTCGCGGAGCAGGCCCCCCAGCAGGGCTGCCTGGTGCATCAGCTTCTTGGGGATGCAGCCCACATTGACACAGGTGCCACCGAGTCCCCAGCTGGTGCCTGGGAGGTGGTGAGGGCACACGTCAGTGCAGGTGACAGCGGGATGGCGGGACGGAGGAGACAGAAGGACAGAGGGGCGGGGGACAAAGTGGACAGAGGAACAGAGGGACAGAGGGGCTCCTAGCTTTCCCATCCCTGACGGCTGGAGACTATGCCAGGAAGGGCAGGGAGCTCTGCTTGAAACTCAAGCAGGGCTGGTGAGCCGGCCACAGACGTGCTGCCCAGGGCAGCATCCCAAGTGGTTTTTAAAATGAGGATAATAGAGAAATGGCTAAAATGAAGGCCGGCACCCTGTGCGGACCCGCCTGCCCTTTGCACATGGGCCATCCCCCACGCCCACCCGCTCCCCAGCGCCCACAGCTCCCGTGGGAGCTGCCTACCTCGGGGGGAAGGGTCCACGTAATCGACCACGGCCACGCTCCGTCCCAACTGCGCAGCTGGAAGGAGAGGGGGGCGGCAGGTCAGCATGGCGGCGAGGAGGCCTGGGTCTGGGCTGGGGCCAGCAACTGCCCACCCGCAGCCAGGCCGAGCAATGCCAGGACCCCCTGCGCGGCCTCAGCGCCCTCCTACCCCTCCTCTCTGAACACACGCTTCCCCTCCATCCTCTCCAGAGCACCAACTAGTTCCATCCCCCTACCCCATGTTATCGACAGCCCCTTCCAACATGAAAAAGTTAGAATGGGCATAGCCCAAACACCCCTAAAGAATGGGAGAAAGATCAAAGGGGATGGTGGAGTTATGCAGAGAAGGTAGGGTTTAACAAATGAGTACGATTGCTGAATTATTATAATGATATTTCTTTTAGTCTCCAGTATCTTAGATCAGCTGGAAGTAAAAACCTAAAATTGTGGAACTATAACCCATACCAAACTCTGAAATCTATTCTACAACTAATTGTGGTGCTGTGCTTTAACATTTATTGCTTTTTTGGTATATATGGTATTTTTCACAAAAAAGAAAAAAGGAAGTCGATTGTGATGATAAAAATATATATGTTTGTTCTAGCCTCCTATATTCTGGAGCAGCTAGAAGGAAAAATCTGAGAGGATGGTATGGTAGCCCATGACAAACTCTGGGATCTGTCCTGTACTACTTGTTGAAAAGTGCTTTGAAAATTGTTTTTTTCTTTCTTTGCTTTGTATATATGCTATCTTATGCAATAAAAAGTTTAAAAATAAATAAATGAAATCTATGGAAAAAGAAAAAGATGATGAGACCAAAAAAAAGATGTGCCAGTTTGAAAGTATTATGTACCCCAGAACAGTCATGTTTTAACCCTGAGTTAATTTTGCAGAGGCAGCTGTTTCTTCTAATCCCTGTTTAATACTGTATGTTTGAAACTGTAATTAGATCATCTTCCTGGAGATGTGATTTCAATCAAGAGTGGTTGTTAAACTGGATTAGGTAGAGACATGTCTCCACCTATTTGAATGGGTCTTGGTAAGTTTCTGGAGTCCTACAAAAGAGGAAACATTTCGGAGAATGAGAGATTCAGAGAGAGCAGAGACGAACGACATAGCCACGAGAAGCAGAAAGCCCACAAGCCAGTGACCTTTGGAGATGAAGAAGGAAAACACCTCCCGGGGAGCTTCATGAAACAGGAAGCCAGGAGAGAAAGCTAGCAGATGACGCCTTGCTTGCCATGTGCCCTTCTAGTCGAGAGAGAAACTGACTGTTTGCTATGTGCCTTCTCACTTGAGAGAGAAACTCTGAACTTCATCGGCCTTCTTGAACCAATTTATCTTTCCCTTTGATTTCTATAGACTTGTAATTGAGACATTTTTTCAGCCTTAGAACTGTAAATTAGCAATTTTCTAAATTCCCTGTTCTGGTTTGCTAGCGGCCAGAATGCAATATACCAGAAACAGAATGTCTTTTTAACAAGGGGAATTTAATAAGTCGCTAGTTTACAGTTCTAAGGCTGAGAAAATGTCCCAATTAAAGCAAGTCTATAGAAATGTCCAATCAAAGACATCCAGGGAAAGATACCTTGGTTCAAGAAGGCCGATGACGTTCAGGGTTTCTCTCTCATGTGAGAAGGCACATGGCAAACACAGTCAGGGCTTCTTTCTCGGCTGGAAGGGCACATGGCGAATACGGCGTCATCTACTAGCTTACTCTCCTGGCTTCTGGTTTCATGAAGCTCCCCAGGAGGCGTTTTCCTTCTTCATCTCCAATGGACTCTGCTTCGTGGTGCTGCAGCATTCTCTGCTCTCTCTGAATCTCTCATTCTCCAAAATATTTCCTCTTTTATAGGACTCCAATAAACCAATCAAGACCCACCCAAATGGGTGGAGACATGTCATCCCTTAATCCAGTTTAACAACCATTCTTGACTAAATCACATCAACCAGGGAGATGATCTGATTACAGTTTCAAATATACAGTATTGAATAGGGATTATTCTACCTTTATGAAATGGGATTTATATTAAAACATGGCTTTTCTTAGGGGGCATAGTTCCTTTCAAACCAGCACATTCCCCTTTTTAAAAGCCATTCCAATTCTGGTATATTGCATTCTGGCAGCTAGCAAGCTAGAACAGTTGGGAACTTTCTATTAGATTATCTCCATGGAGATATGACACACCCAGTTGTTTGTGTAATCTTTTGATTAAATGGAGATGTGACTCCACCCATTCCAGGTGGGTCTTGATTAGTTTACCAGAATCCTTTAAAAGAGGAAACATTTTGGAGAGAGTCAGAAACGACAGAAGCCTTACAGCCAAGAGAAACTTCACAGCAGAGCTGACACAGATGCCAACACATGGAGAACAGCGACACTGGGGCCCACCAGATGTTGCCATGAAATGTTAAGCAAGCCAGAACCTGGAGAGGCATATGGCAGCCACCTGACTTCCCAGCTGACAGAGGGGTTCTTAACCCATGAACTTTCCTTGAATTAAGATAATCTCTTGTTGGTGCCTTAATCTGGACACTTTCACTTCCTTAGAGCTGTAAATTTGTAACTTATTAAACTCCCCTTTCATGAAAGCCATTCCACTTCTGGTATATCGCACTGGGGCAGCTTACAAACGAACACAGATTTTGGTACCAGGAGTGGGGTGCTGCTGTGGTTTGCAATACCACACATGTTGGAACAGCTTTTTAAATGGATAAGGGGAAGATTCTGGAGGAGTTGTCAGGAGCTTGATAGGGAAGGCCTAGAATGGTTGGAGAGGCTGTGGTAGAAATGTGGACTCTAAGAGGGGCCAAGATGGCAGCTTAGCAATGTGCGTGTTTTAGTTCGTCCTCCAGAACAACTACTAAGTAACCAGAAATAGTACAGAACAGCTCCTGGGGCCACGTCAGTGACCGGACACACAGCGTACCCCAGTCTGGACCAGCTGGACCAGCTGTGAGTCCCCCAAGCCGTGGTGGCCGGTGCGCCTCCCCCACAGGCTGCCTCCCAGAGGGAAAGGAAAGAGACTTTACCAGCAGCAGGGGCTGAGCCCAACTAAACACCAATTGTGGCATTAATTAACAAATTCTGACCACTAAAAATAGGCCCCCAGCTCAGGTGAACCTGGCCAAAGCGGAGGTCGCTCATTGGGCTAATGGAAAAAGAAAAAAGAAAAGAAACAGAGGTTTTTGTGGCTGTGATTCTACAAAGGCTGGACTGCCTCTGGATTCAGTGGCAGGACTTCTCTGGCTGCAACTGCCCCAGGCATAGGCAGAAACAAGCTTGTTTAAGGGCTCGTCTGGAGCCTGTGTCTTCCCCAGGGGAGGGGTGAAGCCCAACTCAGGTGGAATCCCTCCCTGAAGGAATTCAGACACCAGAGCTTGGTAATTTGAAGCCATTAAAATCAGCCTACAACCTCTCCTCTGTCTCCACCCACCCCCCACCCCCAGCAGGGAGAGTCTGCCAAAGTTAAAAGTACCACATCATCTTATGCTGGTGGGAACGGCAGGCAGACAAGCGCCACATACTGGCCAGGATAAGAAAAACAAAGTCCAGAGACTTCACAGGAAAGTCTTTCAACCTGCTGGGTCTCACCCTCAGGGAAAACCAATGCAGGTGACTCCTTCCCCCGATAGGAGGCTAGTTTAGTCCGGGAAAACCCGGCTGGGATCTATAATACCTATGTAGACCCTCCTAAGGATGGGGGGGGGGTACCATACAAGAAGGGCAAGAAACAAGAAAACAAGAACTGAAAAATTCTCCTCTGTTAAACAAAACCTAAGCTAGAGGTCCAGAAAAAAGCTGAACTGAATGTCAAAGAACAGATAGAAATGTGGACTCTAAAGATACCTCTGGCCAGGCTCTAGACAGAAAGGAGGTGTGTTTGTTATTGCAAACTGAAGGAAAGCGATCCTTGTTTTAAAATGGCAGATAATGTGGCAAAATTGACTAGTGGCTTTGGCTGGAAGGCCGATTTTAAAAGCCATGAACTTGGATATTTAGCAGAAGAGATTTCCCAATTAAATGTGGAATGTGCAGCCTGGTTTCTCCTTGAACTTACAGTGAAATGTGACAGGAGAGAGATAAGCTGAGAACTGAACTCTTGCATATAAAGAGATCAGAAATTGATGTTCTGGGAAATTCTGGGCTTTCAGGAAGGGAGACCCCAGAGAATAGCACCTCACATGAGGATTTAACCAAACATGGAAGGTGTCACCTATTACAGAGAAAGTCAGGATTGGAGATGGCGTTACATCTGAAGGATTTGTGGAAAACCCTTCTGTCCGATGGGCATGATCTGAGCCTACTGCATAGAAAGCCAACTAGGGTGTTGTGGGATCTGTATAAACAGAACCACTGCTAGTCTGGACCAAGAGGGCCAGAAACGGGACACACTGGAGGAAAAGTAACTTCAGAGTCAGAACTATGGAAGCTAAGGTCCTGAAGTCATGAAGTCTTAAGTATGAAGGCTCGGACCCACCAAAGCATGTGGAGAGGGTGAGTTTGCCCCAAAGGCAGAGGATGGGCCTTCCACCTCATTGCAGTGGAAGCGTTGTGTTGCCTCAGGCCTTGGAGAGGGTGCAGCACATTCCTTGGGGATTGGGGTGGTTTCCCCAATGTCTCCCAAGGTTGCATTCCAAAAGGGTGGGGCAGCTTACAAACCAACATACCATATATCCATAAAGATTTAATATCCACACAATATAAAGAACTTCTACAACTCAACAGCACACTGACAACCCAAGTAAGAAATAGGCAAAGGATTTGAATAGACATTCCTACAAAGATGATATACAAATGGCCAAGAAGCACATGAAAAGATGTTAGGCATTACTGGCCATCGAGAAATGCAAATTAATACTCCAATGAGATAACACTTCCCACCAAGATGGCTATTACTTAAGAAAACTGAAAGTAATAAGTGTTGGCACGGATTCAGAGAAATAGGAACCCTCCTTAACTGCAGGTGGGAATGTGGAAAACAGTTTGACAGGTCCTCAGAAAATTAAACACAGAATTGCTACATGACCTGGCAATTCCATCCCTAGGTATATCCAAAATGAAAGCAGGGACATGGACAGGTATTTGTACACCAGTGTTTGCTGCAGCATTATTCACAACAGCCAGAAGTGGAAGCAACCCAAGAGTTCATCAGCAGATGAGTGGATACACATAATCTGGTATGTACAGACAAGGGAATATTATTTAGTCATAAAAAGAAGTGAAAAAACCATAAAAAGAAGTGAAAAAGCCATAAAAAGAAGTGTCGTTGCAAGTGATACACAGAGCAATGTGGACGAATCTTGAAAATATCATGTTGAGTGAAATAAGCCAGACACAAAAGGACAAAATATGGTGTGATCTCACTTATGTGAAATAACTGGAACATGTAAATGTATCCCCAAAAAGTAGATTACAGGTTACGGGGTGGGGGGTAAGGGGAGACGGGAGTCAATGCTTAATGGGTGTAGAGCTTCTCAGATACATTTTAGAAACAGACAGTGGGAGAACGGGCATTGCCTAAAGATCCCTATAGATTGGGAAAAGGATCACAGGAGAAGGAGGAGGTATAACAGAGAGAATGGGATTTAACGAATGAGTATGGCACTGAATCAATATATTTATATTCCTCCTAGCCACGTGTTTTGGAGCAGGTAGGAGAAAAATTCTGAGATGGCGGAATGAGAGCTCATGACAAACTCTGGGATCTGTTGTAATCACTTCTTCACATGTGCTTTGAAAATTATTCCTTTTTCTTTCCTTTCTTTGTATATATATTTTATTTCACAATTAAACAAATGCTAAAAATTTGGATGCATGGGTGGTCCAGTGCTAGAATTCTCGCCTGCCATGAAGGAGACGCGGGTTCAATTCCCAGACCAAACACCCGTCCAAAAAAGAGAAATAAAAAACGTTAAAAAAAAATATATATATATAGTCGTGATGGTCATAAAACACTGTGAGTGTAATCAGTGTCAGCGAATTATATACTAAAAAAAATGACTAAAATGGCTAATTTTCTGTTATATATATTTTGCCATGAAAAAAGTATGCAGAAGAAAAGAGAAAAAGAGAAACCAAAAATCACAATGTGTTTGGACATGGAAAAGCTCCAAAGAATTCTTCACAGCAGCTCTGCACCCCGAAAACCATGAAGGGACACCCTCCGAGCAGAAGGAAAACGATGTCCGAGGGAAACCTGGGTCAACGCAAAGGAACAAAGGGTACCAGAAAAGGGAACTACATGGGTAAAATGCAAGATGTCCTGTTATTTCCAACTCAACTGTCTAAATAAAAATAACAGCAATGAGAGTGGGGTCTATATCACGTGAAATGCATGGTGACACAGAGGGAAGGCTGGGAGGGGAGAAGTGGGACGGGGCCCCGCAGGCTCCGCGAGGAGGGGCGGGCTGCGACAAGCTCCCACATGAACGAGCAATTCCACTCCCAGGTCTACCAAGGGAAGCGGAGATGTGTGCACACAAAGCCTCGTGCACCAATGTCGAAACAGCTTCATCCTCCACAGCCCCAAAGTGTAAACAACCTGATGTCCACCAACAGACGAATGGATGAACAAAACAATGGACGATTATCCGGCTGTAAAAAGGGAGCTCTGAGATACGTCACGCCACGGATGAGGCTGGAAGACACCGCGCTACGTGAAAGAGGCCAGGCATGAAAGACCACATGAGGTGGATTCCACTGCTAGGCAATGGCCAAAGAAGGCAAAGCCACCGAGACAGCAGATTAGAGGCTGCCAGGAAGTGGGGCTGGGGCAGGGGGGACTGCGGAGTGCCGCCAACAGACATGGGATATTCTGGGGGGATTATTAAAAAGGTTCTACGATTGGCTGCAGATGTCTGTGAATGTACTAAAACCCATCCATTGGGCACTTTAAGTGGGTGATGTGTATGGCCAGAGACCTATCTCAAAAAGAGCTGTTGGAACAAAATGAAATTGGTAGGGAGGAATTTGACAGATGCTGTGCAAGGCCTGTACCCTGAAAACCACAAAATATTGCGAAAAGAAATTAAAAAATACTTAAACACATTGTGCCGGTTTGAAAGGATTATGTACCCTAGAAAAGCCATGTTTTAATCCTGATCCGATCTTGGGGGAGAGGTCCTTTCTTTAATCCTGATTCAACAATGTAGGTTGGAAAGTTTTATTAGATTATCTCCATGGAGATGTGACGTGCCCAATGGTGGGTATTAGCTTTTGATTAGATGGAGATGTGACTCCGCCCATTCCAAGTGGGGCTTGATTAGTTTACTGGAATCCTTTAAAAGAGGAAGCATTTTGGAGAGAGCCATGAAAACCACAAGAGTCCATGCAGTCAGAGACTTTAGGAGATGAAGAAGGAAAACACACTGAGAAAGCTTCATGAAACAAGAAGCCTGGAGAGAAAGCTAGCAGACGTCGCCATGTTCACCATGGGCCTGTCCAGTCGAGAGAGAAACCCTGAGCGTCATCGGCCTTTCTTGAGTGAAGGTAACCTCTTGTGGGTGCCTTAATTTGGACATTTTTATAGACTTGCTTTAATTGGGACTTTTCACGGCCTCAGAACAGTAAACTTGCAACTTAATAAATTCCCCCTTTTAAAAGCCGTTCCGTGGGCGGCTGCCGTGGCTCAGCCGGCAGAGCTCCGATCTGCCGTGCTGGAGGTCTGGAGTTTGATCCCTGGTGCCTCCTGCCCATATGCAAATAAAAAAATAAAAAAAATTTAAAAAGCCGTTCCGTGTCTGGTATATCGCATTCCGGCAGCTAGCAAACTAGAGCATATATCATGAGTAATCCCACACAATCCAGACGTTCTCCTCTGGGAACAAACCCAGGAGAATGTCCGACACAGTCCATGCCACACCTGCACAAGTAACTTTCTGCAGTGGCTTTTTTCCTCCAGCCCCCAAACTGAGGCCGGCTCAGGTGTGCCCGGACAGGTGAGAGGACGAACAAATTTGCGCAGTACCCCGACAACAGACGATTGTCCAGCCACAGAAAGGAATCAGCTTCCCTTACATCCAACAATGCAATGACTGCCCCCAAGGATTATGTCCAGGGCCAGAAAAGGAAGCCCACCTATGCCACGGCTCCTCACACACAGAACTATAGAAGGTGCAAACTCGTCTACAGCAAAGAGTGGGCAGGGCCTCACGTTCCCAGGCTGCAGGGTTGCAGGGGTGGGGAGCCAGGCAGGAACTGCCAGGGGGCTGGCGGAGTCTTTGGAGGCAATGGATGCATTTGCTACTTTGATGGTGGCACTGGTTCCTCAGGGGTGAGCATCTGTCAAAATGTATCGAGTTGTACACTCTCGAAAGGTACAGTTTACTGGATAACAGTTATTCCGTAATAAAGCATAACCAACTCCGCGGTCACCCACGGGGCAGGGGGGAGTGTCAGCGTGAGCCAAGGAGCAGACGGAGTCTTTAGAGTGATATGACAGTGGTCCAGGGTTTCATCCACTGACCCCAGGGCCCAGTCCGGCCCCCTGTCCCTCTGTGCACCCAGGTGCCCACCCACTCCCCTAGCTACTCGGAGCAGGGGTAGCCAAGGATGCATTTCTCCCTCCACGGTCTTGAGCTTCAAGGTGGGAGCTCCCCAGGTGCACGGCTGGAGCCCCTGGTCAGCAGCCATTCACCATGGGCCTGGCCACTCCCCATCCCGTCACCTACGCCATGTCTCCACCCTGGTCAGCCAAGCAGCCCGGAACTTTGATCAGAGCCCAGTTGGCACTGGCAGCCTCAGCCTGGAGATGGTCGGGGGCCTGCGATGTCATGGCCCCGTCCGACCCTCAGACACACTCCACTGGGCATCCACTCATGCCCGGGTGTGCCAGGGTGCCAGGCCCAGAGGGAGTCACCGCAAGAGGGTGGCTGATGCCAAGAAGAAGGACAGAGGGCCAGGCTGCCAGGAGGGGCAGGAGGCTGTCAGGGTGACCCCGCCCCACCCGAGAACACTGCGTCCCGCTGGGATGATGACCCTGAGTCCCATGAGGCCACCCATGCCGGGCCACGTGGCATGCACATACCTTCCTTGGCACAGGCCAGGCCACCGGAGCCCCCACCAATCACCAGGAGGTCATAGTCCTGTGGCCCTGCTGGGGCAAAGGGGGAGGAGAGTGAGACGGGAAGACACGGTGTGAGCCCAGGTGCAGTTTCCAGCAGGGGCCACATGCCTTTCCAAGGTGTACGTGGTGATGGGTCACGCAGGGGTTATCTCATCAGGACCAGGGACGGACCCCAACCCGTGACTGTCTGAGGCCGACACAAATCCAGAGAGCCAGCCTAATGCCCTGAGCTGGCTACCAATTTAAAACGAAGGTGAGGGCACACATTTTCCAGACAGGGCCCGAAACAAGCACGGGGTAAGGGGTGTGTGGACCCCAAGCATGTCCCCGTGGCGTCTCTGGGGAACAGCAGGTGGCTCAGCCCTGCAGGGACCCTGGGCCTTGCTGTGGAATTCTTGGGGACCGCTCTGGCACCACAAGCCTGCCCTCTGTATTCCCAAGCCCCCCCAAGGACTGCTGGCATCCTTTCTCCCTGCGCAGGCAGCATCCGTTGCTAGGCGACAGCTGCAGCAAGGAAGGCAGGCAGGAGACACAAACGGGGAGGTGGAGGGGCCGGCGGGGGCCGGTGCGCCCAGAGGTGAGGGGACTGCACAGGCTCATATGCAGGCCCGAGGTCGAGAAGAGCTGACACAGGCTGCACCTGGTGGCGGAAGGAACAACACAGGAACAGAAGGGACGGAAGAAACTGATCGGCGGTGGCAGGGACTGCTGATGGGGATCTGAGAGCAGGCAAAAGCGGTGAGTTCTCTGCCTGATATGCTCGAAGACCAATTCCTGAGACCGCAGGGTTTCAAAGAGAGAAAAAATTTGATTGCTAGGTGGGAATAGGAGAGCAGATGGTTTGCTGGCCTACAAATCTTCTCTCCCTGCACTGCAGTGACTCTGGTAGTTTTCTTAGGGAAAAGGATGCACAGGTTTAGGATAATGAGCACAGTGGCCCCAGATGATGTAATTGGGGGGGGGATCTAGTTATTGAGCATGCACAGATGGATTATATGCGTAGTCACAGAATGTGTGTAAGAAAATGGTGGAATGAGGTCTGGGTGACTTATAGGTTGAAGTCTAAGCTACTGCACGTGTCAGACGGCCCCACTTTGGTTAGATCCAGCCTGGGTTATCAAGATAACTCTAGACCTGGGGTGGGTTAGTTCTGGGCTGACCAGGACCCTTCATGAAGAAACATTAGGGGTTCTCTTTAGTGAGCACAAGACTCTAAATTTGAAAAACAGAATAACGGGGTATAAGTGGGGGTCAGTCCTGAGGTTTTTGCAATCTCAAGGGCACGAGACAAAGGCTGTACCATCAACATCAGACAGCAAGGCAGCTGGATGACACAGTTCAGAGATTCCAGGGGTCTACTCCAATATACCAGAAAGTAAAAGGAACATCTATATGATGACTCAGGAATCATAACCATCCTTTAAATCCTGATTTCTCAGTTACATATCTAGGGTATAAAGCCAGAGCCCCATTATAATGGGGTGGGGCCTCCTTGGGAACTGGGAGCTGGATGCTGATGCATGCAGATGGCAGTGACAAGTGCCGGTTCTGGGCAGCCCATCTGAGTCCCAGAGGCCCAGGGATCCTGGGATTAAAGTGGGGTCCACCTGTTCCAAAGCTGGTGTGCCCTTCCCCGTTGGGCACCAGAAAGCTGGTTTGCAGCCCCACTCCACCTTTCCAGGAAGGCAAGGCTGCTGAGAACAGGCCTGGAGCCCTCTGCCCGCTCCTGTGGGCGGGGGACTCTCCACCCCTGCCCCCAACCGACCTGGTTATTTCAGGGTCTGCTCCGGAGGAGTGCCGGCTCAGCAGGAGCAGCCCATGGAAGCCACAGAGACATCAATTCAGCCCACAAACTCGGGGCCTCCAGGACATATATACCCGTGCCCACAGCTGGGCTCACCCCCAGGTCACGTTCAACAGGCAGCAGTGCGTGAGAGATGTGCCCGTGTGCACACGTGGATTCACTGGGCCACAATCCAATTCAAAGCCAAAAGGAGACCAGTTCCCAATTCCAGTTGCGACCCCTGAGCCTGGTAGCTTTCACAGGTGTCCGCCAGGCCGGCCACACTGTGCCTCTCTGCTGCTCGGCAGCTGGGCCACACTTTGCAAGCAGCCGATCCCCTACCTTCCATGGCAAATGCTGTTCCTCTGCAGGGTCCCCTGCGGCCGTCCCAGGGTGCAGCCCACACTGGCCTCAGCTAGGGGCCTCCTGTCTGCTATCGGGTGGAGCAGAAGGAGAAGGTTGCAGCCCCAGGGCTTATCTTGACGGATGACACACACCCACTGTGCACACCCAGTAGCTCTCCCTCCTGATAATCACTTGGAAAAGGCCAGTTTTGGGGGCTTTTCCCCAGCGCAGGGAGTCTGCCCTGAAACAGCTGTGAGGGCTTGGGCAGCCTAGGGTGGGGGGCAAACGAGGTGACCCCATGTTATATCAGGCGGGGCTGCTCCTGGAACCACACCTGAGGGCACACCTGGCCCTTCCCAGGCCCCGCCCCCCCCCCATGCCGGGCCTTCTCTAGGAACACTGGGCCTTCTTGTGGACCCCTGGGCCTTCTTGGGGACGAGCCTTCCCTGGGACCACAGCTCGGCCCTCCCTGGAGACACGTGGCCTTCCCTGGGGATAACCTGGGTCTTCCTGACAGCAGGTGTCCCAGGCACAGGTGATGCCGGCAGCACCATCATCCAACCCTCATTAGGGATGGCCAAGCACCCCGAGGGGACCTGCAGAAGGAGCTCTGGTCAGCTCCAGGGGCGCTCTTTGGGGCTCAGTGACCTTGCCTGCTCTCCTGCGTGACAGTTACACACTGACTGGTGTGGAACCCTCAAGAGCCACCCCACCTGCCTGCTGGGAATGACAACCTCTGCCCAGGCCAGGTGCCTGAGGACTGACACCTGGTGGCAGTGGTCCTGCTGACTGCTGCAGCTTCTCCTTCCAGAGCTTTCACTCCTGCTCAGCAGGCAAGGGCTGCACTGCCACCTCCTGTCTAGTCCCCACCCAATACAGGTGGCAGTGAGGCTGACTGGTGGGGTGTCACAGCCAGCAGGCCATTTGGCCACATCCTCACCTGTCCTGTTCCACCTGCTGATCTGCCCAGCTGTGGGGTAAGCTAAGGCCCTGCTGGAGCCAGGGTGGCTCCCTGCAGACATAGCTTTGCCCGTTTTGGGGGCAGCCCCCGAGCATGTGCAACGGGCCATGGTAGAGCCCCTGCTTGCGATATCTCCCATGAGCCTCTGGTCTGGGGCCACTGGTCCCTCGGACTTGGCTCCCCACGAGGTCAGCAAGCCACTGTGCGAACAGCCCTGGGTCCCTCAGGAAGGATTTCTCACAAGGTGGCAACTGCCCGGGACTGTGCCACCATGTGCCGCCCAGTCCCCACAACCACATATGCAGCAGGCCGCCTGGTCCCCAATGCCGCTGAGTGCTCTGCTGTCCGTGCTCCACACACATGGTCAGCCTCCACCTCCCGGGGGCCCTGGCTGCTCTCCCTCACTAGGGCCACCAGCTCTGCAATCTGACCTGATCCTGTCCGCGCTCACGGCCTCCAGGCTTGCTCCCAGCGAGGAGAGTCAAGAGAGGCCAGGTCTCCCAGAAGGCAGGGCCTGGGAGATGGTCACCATGCAGGACCACACGTCCCCAGGGGGCTGGCCAGCACGCAGATGTAGTGGTACTGTGAGCGGCTCTCGGGGAGCCTGTCCTGCATTCATGTTGGGGAAATTCCTGTTCGGGGGTTTGTTCACGCCCCAGGGAGGCCAGCTGAGAACAAGCTGTAGACTCCTCACCCCAGCACGGCAGGGATCCAACATTCATTTCCGGCACGTGCACCTACTGAGCGCCTGCTGTGTGCAGCCACTAGGGACCGACCAGTGGGGCAGGACAGGAGATGGCGGTGTGTGGGGGGGTGTGGGGGGGTGTAGGGGGGGGCGGGTACTGCCAGCTCCCCGAGAGGCAGGTGCGGGCCGCAGAAGGGGATGCCGGTCCCGCTTCCCACCCGCCTCGGGGTCGCACCTGGGCAGGTGGCCGCCGCGGGGCTGTCGCCGGAGCGCCGCGCGGACCCCCGGTGCGTGGAGCTTCCCCCCTCCCCGCCCCCCGCGCCCGCCGCGGCCCCGCCCCCTACCTGCCGAGGCCCGCACCGCCCCCCGCCCGCAGCCCGCGGGGGGGACCCGGGCGCGCCACCGGAAGGGGCCTCCGCGGCTCCGCAGCGCCGCCACCGCCATCGCCGCCATCGCCGCGCGGGGCCTCTCGCAGCCCGGGCTGCCCGCGGCTCTGCCTGCGCCGCCGGGGGCCTCGTCCGCGCCGCCCGAGCGCCCCGCCCAGAGGACCCTGGACCCCCGGCTGGAGCGCCCACCCCCCACCAAGGTGGCGTTGACCCGCGCGGCCGGACCGCCCAACCCAGGTGGTCTTGGACTCGCGGCCCCGCCACTCCCCAGGTGGCCTTGTCCCTGCCGCTAGGTGCGCTTCCCGCCCGTGTCGCAGTGAGTGTGCAGGACCCGCGCGGCAGGTGGCTGGGGGCGGGTTGCAGCCCCGGAAGGTGGGGACACCTGGATGGGATGAGGGGCCCCGAACAGAGCTGGGGGTGGGCTCCAAGCCTGGGAGTGAGGGGGATGCGTCTTCAGGCGGGGGACCCCGGAGGGAGTGGGAATGACTGGGGGAAGGGACCCGGACTGGAGGATGGAGGAGTCTGGGCTTTAGGGAGGGGGGGTCGCCGTAGGAGGGTCACGCTGGGTCCATGGGGCTCCAGGAGGAAGGGCTGCCGACCCCCAGGCCCCGACATCTCGCCCCCCACCCCCACCGCAGCTACCCGCGCCACGCAGGGCCTGGGGGTGCGGAGCCGGGCCTAGGGTGCGTGCACGGGCCTCGGCTCCACCCGGGAACGTCAGAAAGGGGATGCTGCCCGGGCCTGGCCTGCTGACAGACCAGCCTTTC
>PVIY010049053.1:0-16932 GCA_004026745.1 Myrmecophaga tridactyla | reverse complement strand
ACATCGTCAAAACATTCACATAAATAAAATTAAAACTGACATGAATTTGAAGAAGGGTTACATGGTGGTATAAGAGCCTATAATACGGCAATTTGAGTTTGTCAGGGAATTCAGAGAGGAATGCTTTGAGGAAGTGATGCTAAACCAGAAATTTGCAGGATGTTTAGGTGTTGGTCAGCTGAAGAGGCAAAGATGTGATTGCTTTATGGCAAGGAGCACTGCTTGTGCAAAGACTTGGCCACAGGAGAGAATTGGGGGGCTGGAAGAACTGAAAGCAGATTAGAGTGTGGAGAGGGAAACTGGTGGAGCTGAGGCTAATGAGGTGGGTGTGAATCATTCTTGCTGTGGTTTAGAGGCCATCTCCATGAGCTTGGTCACACCTTCAGAACAATGGGAGTTCTCCATTGTCACTCTAGCAGGGAGTGACAAATGGTGCTTTAGAACTGGGAGTCCTGATGCTCTGTAGAAAGTGGACTGCACGGGGATGCATTGAGCCCCTGAGGAGGCTATGGTGTGACTGGGTGAGGACTTATGGAATCTTAGACTCAACTTAATGTCCTGCATCCTCTTTCCTCCCACAGTCCCTGAAGGGTGTCAAATCGTGTTCACAAACTGGTAAACAATTTTAGTCCTTGAGATAGTAGATGGCAGCTAAACTACAATTCCCTGAGATGTGATGTCCATTAGCATCAACCTGACATCACCTTTTTATTTCTGCCTTTAGACTGGTTGCTTTCAGGCACAGCTGGATCCAGCACCCAGCTATTTTCACCCGGGCCTGTTCTTTCTCTCTCAGCTCTGCTCTCTTCTGTGCGGCTTCACTCCAGGTGGACTCCTGAAAGCTCCCCACCCCCATCCTCACAGTGCCTAGCCCAGAAGGAAGACGAAGATGCTCTTTTCCCTCTCTTCGTGAGTTACTTTTAAAATCCTGGCAGTTTCCAGCATGGCCCTGAACCAATCACTGCAGCCAGGACAGTGAGATGCTCTGATTGGCCAGGCCGGGGTCATGTGCCCTCCTGGTTGTGGGAGTGGGGTGGCCCCGCCCACACCACGTGGGCTGAGTGGGAGCAACGCATGCGCATCACTGTACAACTCCGGCTGCCTCCAGGGACAGGGCAGCTGCCATCCCGCTTGGGGCCACGTGGGGCGCACTGGTTCTGTATACTGGTGGGATTGGATCCATGGAGGAATCTGGGAGGATCTTGTGGGATTCTCATCTTCTAGATCTTTGGTGTAGGGTGTTTGGGGAAGATTGCCATCGCGAGAGGTTTGCAAACTTTTAAGTTATTTTCCATTGTGTTATTTTTGAGAAGTGCATGGCTTCAAGGCCTTACCCAACAGTCTGTAGTTGCATTTCCCTCCCTTTGCGATTTGAGCTTCTGAAGAGTTAGTGTTTTAAAGTAGGGCAATTCCACCGGGTTGTGGGAAGTGTGTGCACACGGTCCTAAGTACTCAGGTCCACCTGATCGGCATCAAACAGAAGTAAGTTTCTTTATCTGGGTAAGGAGGTGAGTTTATTTAAGATGCATCATCAAGAAACTGGAGGAAGAAACTTCTCAAGACCAGATCAGAGTGGGAAGGGTGGTGTTCTAGTTTGCTAGCTGTTGGAATGCAATATACCAGAAATGGAATGGCTTTTAAAAAGGGGAATTTAATAAGTTGCTAGTTTATAGTTCTGAGGCCGAGAAAATGTCCCAATTAAATCAAGTCTGTAGAAATGTCCAATCAAAGGCATCCAGGGACAGATACCTTGGTTCAAGAAGGCCGATGATGTTCAGGGTTTCTCTCTCAAGTGAGAAGGCACATGGTAAACACAGTCAGGGTAACTCTCTCATCTGGAAGGGCACATGGCGAACACGGCATCATCTGCTATCTTCTCCTGACTTCCTGTTTTGTGAAGCTCCCCAGGAGGCATTTTCCTTCTTCATCTCCAAAGGTTACTGGCTGGTGGACTCTGTTTCTCATGGCTATGTCGTTCTGCTCTACTCTCTCTAAATCTCTCATTCTCCAAAATGTTTCCTCTTTTATAGGACTTCAGAAACTAATCAAGACCCACCTGAATGGGTGGAGACATGTTGTCACCTAATCCAGTTTAACAACCACTCTCGATTACATCGCATCTCCAGGGACATGATCTGATTACAGTTTCAAACATACAGTGCTGAATAGGGATTAGGAGAAACGGCTGCCTTTACAAAATGAGATTAGGATTAAAACATGGCCTGGGCGGGCCACGGTGACTCAGCGGCAAGAACGCTTGCCTGCCATGCCAGAGGACCCGGGTTCGATTTCCGGTGCCTGCCCATGTAAAAGAAAAAAAACAAAAAAAAAAAACCATGGCCTTTCTAGGGTCCATACATCATTTCAAACCAGCACAGGTGGTTTGGGCTTTTATAACCCAAACAGACAAAGAAATGGAAAAGATCCAGAAGAAAGCAGAAAATACACATACACACACACACACACACACAAGCAAGTAAAAGTCACAGGATTCATTAAAATTGAGGAGTTTCATTGTGTTTGGCTGTCATACCCTGTTATCTGTAGGTCCTTCTTTCTTTATTGACCACTCAGGCCTTTGGTCTTGTCCTTCAAGGGAAGGAAGGTGCTGGTTTTAGTTCACATGATGTTTCATTCCTGCAGGCAGAGGAAGGGAGGGTTTCTGTGAACAGAGAGTACATTCTCTTTTTGTTGGAATTAGATTAACAGCAAAGTATTTCAACAAAGGCTTTTTCTGCTTAAAATAACTTGAAGGCTCCTTGAGTGAAGTGATCATTGAAAAAACCATTTTTCTAGCAATTCCAATGGAATGTTGTTGTTGTCATTATTACTTTATATATTATTGAAGGCACTGGCTTGATATATAATAATTGCTAAGAAATGTTGAATTTTTGAATGCATGAGTTATAACCAAAACTTAGAGATCTAGCCAAAGAATGTAAGTTTGTCAAATTTTGCAGATTTACAGACTATCTATACATAATTGTGCATCTCTAGTTTCTCTTTGTATCCTCATAGGTGTGCTAAACCGGATTTTATGGAAGAATTCTAACTTTGAATATTCTCTTCCCAGAAGAAATCACACTTTTCAGACCACATGTCTAGATTCTGGGTTCATGAGTTTTTGTTCTCAGACCACAGCACCTACCTTCAGGCTGAGCCAGTCGACCTAAATCAGAGAAAGGGGACAGATCATCATTAAGAGTAAGTAGAATTTTCAAAGTGACTGGCTCTGCTGGCGCTGGTCTTGCAGGCTCAGAGCTGAAGTCAAAGTAAGGTCTTGGTTTGGATACCAGAAGCTCCGGCAGGCTGTGCTTTCTTCTCCAGCATGCTTTCCCCTCTGCTCAGCGGCATTGGGCAGGGACATGCTGAGGATGTCAGGGGTCGGTCTCTCAGAGTGGCCTTCAGGCTGCTGTGAGCCCCTCATTAGCCTGGCCCAGCCGCCAGGAACGATGGCCCCTTTCCTTCTCTAGTTTTAGGCCAGTCAGTGGTTTTTCCCTTCTGAGCCCTGACTCACATGCAAACCTCATCATTCTCCAGACTTCATTTTCATTTCTTGAGAGTGTATTAATGGATTCCTTTCTGAAAATGGGGTTTTCCAGTTTTGTTGATGTGAGCTAAACATCAGACAACTTCACAAGTCCTGGCGCCCAAATACCACGTGAATTTGTCTTCTCTTTTCTGGAGCCCAGAGAAACAGCTGCTCCAATTATGTACATAGAGGCCATTCCCTAGCCTGGGCTGTCGTATTTTTGTGTTCTGTCACTGTGTGTGTGAGCAGGCCTTGCGAGACAGAAGAGACACATACAGATTTTTTTGTTAATCTGTGCTCCACTATTTATTATTTTCTCATGCCTGAGTCTGGCTCATACTTGCTCAACCAGAACAAATATTCTCTTAATTAATACACAATATATAAGAGCATATACCTGTGCAAAGAATGTCAGGAAAGAGCTAACCAGGTATAATCAGCCCAGGAGACGTTGGAGAAGTCACATGCACAGAATCTTTTCTAACTGTGGTTAACCTAAAATATGGTTAGTTTAGAGTACTTGGCCTATAAGGAAGATTTTGAGGCTGTTGTGATTAAGGAGGGGATGTGATAGAATCATCGGGGTTTAAATTAATTGGATTCAAGGGAATGCACATTTACACAAAGAGAGCTCCTCATCCAGGCAGATTTGCGTACTTTGGGATTTCAGGAGCCCATAGAAATCCTTTCCATTGACTTTCTGTCCAGCTGAGAAATATTGAAAAACCACCAGATAAATGGAAAGCTGCAAGCATCACATCTGAGTTTTGACTGAAATGGCACTCAGCGCGGCCCTGCACTCCTGGCTTCTCCTAACTGTCCTCCTGGAGTTCCGCACAGAGGAGGTGAGCGGTGCTGTTTGGCTTCACGTCTTCCTTTGCACTTCCACCCTGTCGGTGTTCCAGGAAAGTGAATTGCACGACTTCTAATCAGTAACTCTTGGTGATGTTTCGCCTGGCTCATGCTTTCTCCCTGTCTCCTTTGCCTTTTATTTTAATTTCTATCTTTGTTCTTGTGTAGAAATCCTCAGTGGTGTGTCTGTGGCGCCCTGAGCGTTGGTGGCCTGCCTCCCAGGTGGACGCTGTCCGTCGGGAGAGCTGGCAGTCGCGGCCTCTCGTGTAGTGCGTTTCTTCCCCTACCTGTTCCGAGTCCCCATGACAGCAGCTGCCCTGCACGCCACACTGGTGACTGCTCCTGGGAATGGCTGGGCAACTCCTTCCCTAAGACCAATTATAGGACCCGGACACACACATATGAGCAACAGCCCCGTGACCCGAAGGCGGTGGAGAGTGAACAAAAGCGTGCAATTGACATTTAGAACTGCAGACGGCCTAGAATAGCCAAAGTCATCTTGGAAAATAAAACAACTAGGATTAAGAGGATTTATACAACCTGATAACCTGATTTCAAGGCTTTATACAAAACTATAGTAACCAAGAGAGTGTGGTATGGGCTTACGGCTCTACAGATAGACAAACAGAACAGAATAGTTAGTCTACAATAGACTTACATATATGATCTATAATAGTCTAAAAATAGTCTCACACATGATCATCTGATTTTCAAATCAGGTGTCAAGCCAAAGATTAGGAGAAATTATTTGCAAAACATATATCTGCTAAGGGTCTTGTATCCACAATTTATAAAGAATTACTATAGCCTAACTATAAGAAAATTAAAAATATTTTAAAAATGGTCAAAATATTGGAACAGGCCATCCAACAAAGAGAGACAAATAGTCTTCAAGAACATGAAAAAATGGGCAACGTAACTAGTAAGGAAATGCAAATTAAAACCCCCAAAGACATACCACAACATACCCATTAGGATGACAGAATTTTAAAAGATCAACAATATCAAGTGTTATGGAAAAGGTGGAATAACTGGTATCTTACACATTGCTGGGGAGAATGCAAAATTGTACAGCCACTTTGGAAACAGATTGGATGTTTCATACACAGTTATGCATGCACTTACCATAGGATTCAGCAATATCACTCTTAGATATTTACCCAAGAGATATGATAACATGTTCACACAAATGTTATTGGGGTTTTTAAAATTATTGCCAACTCAGAACAACCCAGATGCTCACGATCTAGTAAATGGATAAGCAAATCGTGCTTTATCTGTACAATGGAACACCACTCATCATAAAAAGGAATATATAATAGATATGTTAGTTAATCTAAAACATTACGCTAATTGACAGAAGCCAGACCAGTGACATATACTGTGTGACTCCATTCTTTAAAATGGCAGATGATTCAGAAGAAATGTTAGTACTGGGGAGAAATGGAGAGGGCTTGACTCCAAAAAAGCAATAGGGACCTTCCTGGGGTGACGGAAATGTTCTATATCCTGATGGCCATGGCCCATTCCTCACTGCATTTGCCAGCACTCACTGAATCGTCACTTTTATTATACATGGGTTATATCTCATTGCGGATTAAAAAAACAGTCTCAGTGTGGCATGAATAATTAGCTTTGCCCTGAATGCATGCGGCGATCAGTGTCTCTCCACCATAGCTCTAGGGCAGGCGGGTGGTGGGACCTGGCAGCACGGCTCCATGACTGGGTGACCTGCCCCAGCCAGGGCTCCCTGAGGTCCAGTTGTGCACACTGGTCATCCCTCCCCTTCTGAGCCATGGTGGCATCACCCTCTGGTCAGAGGGGCTCAGAGAACCAGGTCTGCCATCAGGTCCCTTCCAGAGCCCCCCGTGGTGAGAGAGGAGCACGTCCGGAGCTCCCATTCCTCTCTGGGTCACAGCCCAGATGTTCCAGATGCAGAGCAGTGCTCCTGGTGTGTGCAGCGCTTGTGGACAATGAGGCACAGCCACACCTACCCGTGTCATGGGCTCAGAGAACACCCAGGAGGGGGCAGAGCGTGGGGGGCTCAGCCCGCGGGTGGGCTTAGCTAGGGGTCTGGGGGCAGCAGCACAAGGAAAACTGTTCCTTCCCACTGTTGCCTCATTTTATACTTTTTGAATCTTAAATCCTGGGAAGGCATTATTTATTCAGCAATTAATATTATATTATAAAAATCAAAATGCAAATTCTCAACTCCACTTTCAGAAAAATCCTCAGACTCATGAGAGTTCACCCCAAAATCGTCACTCCAGGCCCCGAAAGTATGGGCAAGAAGATTGGGCAGCCCTTTCCCTGCGCATGTTTCCTGCCTGTGTCACAGTACCTCTCAAGTCAGCCACCCCTGGTTTGTCTTTGTACCTGAAGGAGATTTAAATAGGATTGGATTCCTTAAGTCATTTTGCATATGATAGGAAGGGCTGTGATTGGAAGAAACCTAGAGAAAGTGATTCTTAAAAGTTGTACTTTGAGGGTCAGTTTAAGATGGTTTCTGAGCCGTCATTTCCTGGAAGGGCTTGGGATGGTGTCAGAAAGATAGAATCAGAGAAAAAGAGTAATTATAGAAATTGGCTTAGCTGTCTCCGGGCTTGTCATAATGATGCTGATAAAATCAACTGAGCCAGAAAGGAGGGTGAATTGTTAGTGTGAGGAACTGTCCTGGATTTGGCAGCTGAGAAAGCTGAGGCACCTGAGATGTTTGCTCATTATTGGATTTATGTTTTTCAGTTCTGGGGAACGTGTTGGTAAGCAAAAATAAGGTCACTCCTGTCAGTCTGCAAGGCAGGTGTGCTGGTTTGAAAGGATGTATGTCCCCTAGAAAAGCCGTGTTTTAATCAAAATCCCATTTCAGAAAGGTAGAATAATCGCTGTTCAATACTGTATGTTTGCAACTGTAATCAGATCATCTTCCTGGAAATGTGATTTAATCAAGAATGGTTGTTAAACTGGATTAAGTGACGACATGTCTCCACCCATTTGGGTGGGTCTTGATGAGTTTCTGGAGTCCTATAAGAGAGGAAATATTTTGGACAATGAAAGAGATTCAGAGAGAGCAGAGAGTGCTGTAACACCATGAAGCAGAGTTCACCAGCCAGTGACCTCTGGAGATGAAGAAGGAAAACGCCTCCCGGAGAGCTTCATGAAACAGGAAGCCAGGAGAGAAAGCTAGCAGATGATGCTGTGTTCACTGTGTGCCCTTCCAGCTGAGAGAAAGAAACCCTGAACTTCATCGGCCTTCTTAAACCAAGGTATCTTTCCCTGGATGCCTTAGATTGGACATTTCTATAGACTTGCTTTAATTGGGACATTTTCTCAAGCCTTAGAACTGTAAACTAGCAACTTATTAAATTCCCCTTTATAAAAGCCATTCTGTTTCTGCTGTATTGCATTCCGGCAGCTAGCAGACTAGAACAGCAGGCTTTACTTAAAAGAGAGAGAGAGAGAAAAGAGGAGGAGGAAGAGGAAGAAAATAAGACAAGATTAGTTTTCTGTGGTTGGGAAGTAGGACAGTGGGTTGGCTTACCTGCTAGGAGATGATTAAATAGTCAGATTGGGAATTTCTTAGAGTTTATGTGAGAAAAATCTGTTGAAGATTAAAACAGCAGAATCCACAAAACAGGAGAGTTTTCAGATGGGAGCTTTCAATTAGAAACAAACAAAAATCCTGATTACAGAAAAGAATAAAAAATAATATACAAACACCGATGTACCTAGCACTCAGATTTCGACATATTTCCTTCAACACTTTAAAAGAAATAAAATGTCACAGATATAATTAGAATCGCTTAAGCAGCCCTCCCTAATTTCCTTCTCTCCCTCCTTTCCCCAAAGATAAAACTTATCACCCTCATGTTTTTAAGTTTTCTGTGTAAGTATGAATTCATAGACCATGGATAAAAGTGTTGCACATGGTTTTAAAATATTTAATAAAGAGTGTTATACTATGTATGTCTTCTGCTACGTGTTTCCCACCATCATATGTTTTATGAGTCATTCGTGTTGAAATATGCAGCTGTGGTTAATACAGATTATCTGCCATGTGGTATTTATTTTGTAAGAATAAAGTACATGTTCTGGCTGATGGATATTTAGATTGCTTCCAATGTTTTGCTCTTACAAGAGCACTGTGGTGAATATTCTCATACATATCTGCTTGTACAAATGTACAAAAGTGCTTTACACATGCACTCATACACATACACAGACGCTCACAGAGTGGAATTGCTTGTTTGTAGGGAAAGTGCATCTTCAATTTTACCAGATTGTTCTCCAGAGCAGATAGACCAATTTAAATTCCTATCATCAATGCAGGAGCATTTCACTTTCTCTATAACTTCTCCAAAACACTTGATATCGTCAGATTTTTTAAATTATGTGCCAGTCTTTGGAGTGTTAAATTGTATCCCATTATTTTAAGTTCTAGTTCCCTGATTGCTAATGAATTTGAGCATATTGCAATATATTTTATGGGTATTAAAGTTTCCTCTTCTGTGAATTACAGACCTATGAATTTGGGTTACTTTAACATTTATTATTGATTTTTAGGCCTTCTTTTAGTTGGATGACCAGATGTTCCACAACATTTCTTTAAAAGCTGATTCCCTACTGTTTCACTTTGAACTTTTGTTGAAAATCAATTTTCCATATATTGGAATCTATTTCTAAACTTTCTCTTTGGTTCCAGTAATTTTATTTTTCTCAGAATTTTTTTCAGCTTACCAGTTTGCAATTTCTTCATTAGATTTAGCTCTGATAATTTCACTTAATCTTTGCTGATCTCAATGATTTTCTTTTACTCTCTATTTCCAATTCTTTGTTGGTAATGTATAGAAATAAAATTGAATTTTGTATGTTGATACTGTATCATGTAATCTTATGCATTTTAGAAGCTTTATTATAAACTTGAACAAATTTAAATACATAGATAATCATGTCATTTGCAAATGAAGACATTTTTCCTTTTTTTCTTTCCAATCTGGATGCCTTTTATTTTTATTTCCTTGTCTTATTGCACTGGCTAGAATCTCTAAGACAGAGTTGAAAAGGAAGTGTTACAAGTAAGTAGACTTTGTTGCCTTGCTCTTGATCTTAAGGAGGAAAGAATTCTGAGTTTCACACTTAACATGATATTAACTCTACTTTTTATTTAATTCTGTTTTTATTTTTTGTGGATGTCCTGTCTCAAATTCATCCCTAATTTACTGAGGATTTGAACCAGGAATGCATGCTGGATTTCTGCATCTGTTGAGGTGAATATATAGCTTTTCTCCTCTAGTTTGCTGACATGGCTGAATAAAACCTCTGTGAATGATGTATTATCTTTTTTACATATTGTTGATCCATTCATTAAAATTTCATTAATATTTTTTGTGTCTATATTCAGGAGAGATATTTGTCTGTAATTTTCATTTCAGTAATTTAGATAATCCTAGCCACAAAGAGTGAGTGGGAGATATTTAATCCTCTTTAATTTTGGGGGGAAGACTTTGTAAGATTTGTTTTATTCTTTCCTTAATTGTTTTCCAGAAATAACCAATGAAACCGTCTGGATCTAGAGATTTCTTTGTGGGAAAGTGTTTAATTAATACCTAGTTTCTTTAGCTGATATAGCGCTATTAGGCCATGTAATTTTTTTCTTGAGAACACTTTGTCAGTTTCAGTTTTTCAAGGACTTTAAGTTAAGTTGTAAAGTTAATATTAGCATAGAAGTATTTATATTCTCTTGCTATCCATTTAATATCTGTAGTGTCTGAAGCAATGTCACCTCTCTTATTTGTAATACTGGTGTTTCAGTTTGCTTACGCTGCCAGAACCAATATACTGGAAATGGATTGGCTCTTATCAAGGGGATTTATTAGGTTACAAATTTGCAGTTCTAAGGCCATGAAAATGTCCAAATTTAAGGCATCAACAAGATGATACCTGAACTCTGAAGAAAGCCCACTGGCATCTGGAATACCTCTATCAGCTGGGAAGTCACGTGGCTGGCATCTGCTGGATTTTGCTCCCATTTTGTTTCTTTCTCTCTCTACGCATCTGTGGGTCCTCTCTTAGCTTCTCAGGGAAAACACAGGATTTCTTAGTTTCTCTTGGCCCTCTCCAGGTTCTGGATCCTTCAGGTTCTATGGGTCCTTGCTTAGCATCTGTCCAGGAAATTCTATCTGAGCGTTCCCCAAAATGTCCTTTTCTTAAAGCACTCCAATAAGTGGATTAAGGCCCACCTTGAATGACTGGGGTCACATCTCCATGAAAACAACCTAATGAAAAGGTCCCACCCAACAATAGGCCTGCCCCCACAATATTGGATGAAAAGAGCATGGCTTTTCTGGGGTATGTAACAGCTTCAAACCAGCATCAGCAGCCTCATCTGTTTTGCTTCCCCTTGAATTCCCATTTTCTGGCACTTAGTAGGTCCTCAACAAATATTACTATCTAAATAAATATGCCCATTGCTGTGCTAAATCCTGGGGTGACTGGGATAAAGAAAGGTTCTGGCCTTTGAAAACTCACCTTCTAGAGCAAGGTATCTCAGCCTCAGTGCTGCTGGTATTTTGGGCTAGATGATTCTTTATCGTGGGGAGAGGAGGGTGCAGCTGTCCTGTGCGTCACAGGATGTGTAACAGCATTCCTGGAAGCTTCTTGCCAGATGCCAGCACAACACCCTAAGTTTTGATAATGAACATTTTCTTCAGACATTGCCAAGTATCAGGGTGAGAGACGGATGTGTCTTCTTGGAAGCAAAGAGTGTATAAACAGACTTAGCAGCCGGACATGAGAATAGGGCTCAAGACCCAGCCGGAAGGGACCCTTGCTCTCCCAGGAAGCAGATGACGTGCCCCAGAATCTTCTAGGCCTTTTGAGTGTGTTAAGTGGATCGAACGTGTATTTGCTGAATTGCTGTTGTTTTCCAGGCACCATGCCAGCTGCCGCAGGCTGAGCAGGGACCAACACAGCAAGTCTTTGTCCTCCTGGAGTGAGCTGAGTACAAGGGACACCTGCGGTTGAGCAAGTTATTCTGAGGATGACCCTCATTTGAGAGAAGTCAGGGGTGCTTTGAGGTTGTTTAACACAGAGGTGGCATGTCCTGGCCTGGAGGCGGAAGCCTCAGGAGGTAGGAGAGTTTGCCCAATGACACAGATGGGAAGGTTTTTGCAATCTTAATGTCACAAGTCTCAGGTTAAAGATGGGCCCATCTGTGGTTTTCAAACTCTGTTCCGTGGTACCCTCTGATGCATGGAAGTATCTCAGGGGTTCCCTCCTGGGAAAAAGGGTGTGCCCAGAAGTGAGGGCTCTAGGTGGCCATGCTGGGGAGTCACATTTTCATGGGGTTGGGGGTGGGTCTTACGTTCAAACATCGGCTTGTCAGGTAAAAATAGCCTACAGGCAAAACTGCCCTTGAAAACCAACTCAAGAAAGCACCACCCAGGGACAGAGATAGCATGTCTAAGGAAGTCCATCTTGGCCAGTTGTTTGTGCGAGTTTGGAACAGTTCTCAGAGTGAGCAAAAGAGAAAGGAGCTGGCCTGGAAGTAGACGCCATGCTATTGACACCCTGGAATCCCACTCAGCGCAGGGAGCATCCACATGATGAGAATGAGAAGTGGGGGTGCCAAGGCTGCCCAAGGGGATGGCAGCACCTTCCCTGCCACCCCAGGCCCATTCCAGGACATGCACACGTGGGGAAAGTGAGGCTGCACCCCGCCTTCCTCCTCACCTCCTTTCTTCTCCCCCTCCTGTTTACTTTCTCCTCCTCCTCCCTTCCCCTGTCTGCCTTCTCTTCCAGCCCCTCCTTCTGCTGTGTGTCTACTATTTGAATTTGCTAGAAGTTAAGTGCACACATGGTGCCGTATCACTATATACTATGGATTTTCTTGTTATCTTGTGAAGAGAAGTGTCTACTGTTTAAAATCGTTTAAAAGCCATTTCTCTGATTTAGCTTCCTGTTTTTACCAGTAAGAAACTTGGGGTCCCAGAAACCGGGTGCCTTGTTCAGAACTCAGGGCAAGATGATGTCGGAGACAGGGCTCAGGCCAGACCCCCACTCCTAGCTCAGTGCTCATGCCTGCCCCCAGCCCCGCCACCCCAACCTTCAGATTCTGGTTCTCAGTGAGTAACAAGGAGGCTGTCCTCAGGGCTTTTCTTCAATGCAGTCATTGTTCAGTAATCATTGCTTTTTGTTCAGTGCTTAAGTTGATGCTCAAGAAAGGCTCCTGAGGAAATCCAGAGGCCAGGGGCGGATATAGGTTGGGTGCCCGTTTCCAGGAGCGGTGCAGTTTCCAGGAGCGGTGCATGCAGCTGAGCCTTTCCGTCCCACCTCCGTGGCTTGGAGCAGCATCAGAGAAGACTAATGTGGGTGGTGTAAGTGCTGGAGAACAGGAAGGGGTTTTGCCCTCTTCCTTGTTTGCACTCCCTCTTTGTGCTGCCAAGCGATCATTATTGTCAGGGTGAGCGATGGGCCAAGAAATGGCTGGTGGTCCCTGGGATATGGCTGGGGCCCCCGTTTCTCTCCCTTGCCCCCAACTCTCTGACTTCTTGCTGACCTGTCTAAGCAGCATCCATCATTCTATCCAGGGTTGGCTTAGCCCCTCCATGGTGGGAGTCCTGGGGCTCCTTGGCTCTTAGGAAAGGGGAGGTTCCTTTGATGTGCCACGGGTCCCGAGACCACCCCCAGTTTCAGTGACTTGATAAGAGAACTCACAGGCTCAGCATCCAGCCCTGCCCATGGCTGTGACTTGTTACAGAGGAAAGATTCAAACCAAAATCCGCACAAGGAAATGACACCTGGGCAGAGACTGGGAGAAACCAGCCATGAGCCCTCAGAGTCCTCTCCCAGGGAAGCCACAGAGAAGGCACCTAATTCCTTGGCAGCAAGTCGTGACATCACAGATGAGATGTCTCCCAAGGAAGCTAGAGACTCAGCACTCACGGTGTTTACTGGGGCTAATCACTTAGACACCCTCTGCGTAGAATGCACCGGAACTGCAGACCCCGGAAGGAAGGCAGGTACTGAATATAGACCACCTTTTGTTGGCACAACTGTTTCCACTCCATGAGACCCTCCTCTCAGTGCTGGCTGAGGGGGGAGCCCTCCCCAAATCCATCTTCCCTTGTAAGCAGGCCTTTCGAAGGATCATAATGTCTGGCCTACTATGTTAACTCTTTCCTGCACCCGCTATACACCTATCCAAATGGCTAAAAAACAATAGTGACAACTCCAAGTGCTGGCAAGGGGGCAGAGAAACCCGGCTTCTCTCTCCCCTGGCTAGAGGGAATGTAACATGGCACAGCCCCTAGAAAACAGGGAAATAAGCTTTAAATTTTTATATTTTTCTTACAAAATTGAACTTTCACTTTTTATACAATGCAGCAACCCCACTCTACGGTATTTATGCCAGAGAAATGAGAACTTATGTTTTCTTACAAAACCCTGAATACAAAAGCTTATAGCAGCTTTCCATACTGGAAACAACTGAAATGTCCTTCAGTAGGTGAAGGATTGAGCACAGTCTCATATATTGACGCAGTGGAGTACTATACAGCAATGCAAAGGAAAAGTTGTGGTCACAGAACTACTCAGGTGGACCAGAAGGACACTGTTGTTAGTGAAAAATTTTTCTCAAGGTGACACACTATATGATTCCGTTATCTAACATTGTTGAAATGAGAACATACTGGAGGCAGAGAATAGATGAGTGGTTGCTGGGGGAAATTGAGAGAGGATGAGTTCCTTAGCAGTGGTGGAACAGCTCGGTATCTTGATTTGGGTATTGTTTACAGAAACCAGTCCATGGATAAAGTTGTGTAGATCTGTACACACACACACAAATGATTGCAGGTTCAAACGTGCTAGAATGAAATCCAGCTTAGAGTCTAGTTAAAGGAATCGGTATCAAAGGCAACATCTGGTTTTGATATTGTGCTAAAGCTGTATAAGATGTCACCACTTGGGAAGCAGGGTTGAGGGTACGCAAGAGTCTTTGTACTATTTTTGCAATACCTTGTGAGTCTATAGTTTTATTTCAAAATAAAAAGACGAGACAGGAAAAGAAATGCATGGGAACTCCTTACCTCCAAGGACAGCAGCCTCAATTCTCCCAAAGGCTATTTTTCAGCAGGACATGGGCTTTGGAGACAGCCAAAGGAGCTGATTCAAAATCAAATAAGTAAAATAGATGACATACTTTGGTCCCTCAGAAAACCTCAAGAGCTCCAATACCTTCCAGTCATTTCAGAGCCAGGGCTCATTGTGAACCAAGGGATACATCACAACCCCACTCAACAGCCCTGCCTTGCCAGTGGGTCATTAAAACCACATGCAAAGCAGAGCTCCAGCAAGCAAACTTCCAAGTAGGGAGAGCCCAAGGGGAGGCACTACAAGTCACAGAGAGGCAAGGCAAACCACGCACAGAGATCCAGCTTCCCCAGCGAAGCAAGGAAACCAGGAGGCACTGGAGGGGAAGACGCTGTGGATGGAGGAGGTTGGACAGCATCTGGGTGGGGGCAGCGTGCTTTTATCTGATTCATTTGTGCCTAGTTTCTAACCTACACCTACTTCAGATGTTCAGGCTGCTTGGCCAGTGACTTGGTTCTTTTCAGGAGGTCCGTTTATTTCCTCCCTGCTGCCAAGTCAACAAGGAGATTGAGTGTCCAGTGACTATCCTGAGCGAACAATTAGAAATAGGCATGTTGGTTGGACAGGACTAAGGACGGGCGCTCTGCGAAGGCTGCTGCCTGCTCTGACCACGGGCTCGACAGCTGCGCTGGGATGGTGCCGGCAGGTCCGCCGCCCACGGCAGGTAACCCGGCCATGAGCAGCAGCCGGCGTGTGCAGTCAACCCCTTTCCCCCGTGGTCACCAGGAAGCACGTTTATATGTCATGCCATTTCCTAGTGCATCTACAAAAATACAGAAATGCAAAAGGGTTGGTCCTGAAAACAAGCAGAAGTCAGCCAAGCAGGGAAGAAAAAGGGAAAACCCACCGTCGGTTGGTCCAACCAATTGCAACTATTCGGAAAAACCTTTGCAGACATATACTTTCTGAAGGGGAAAGGGGAAAACAGACCCAACCAAGCAAGTTCAGGAAAGAAACCCATGGCTGTCAGTTGCAGGAACAAAGTGATAGAATTCTATTTGTAGTAGGAATGCAGCATGACGAATTTCCAGAGTCTCTGTCAATACCATTAACAACGGGGACATATGTCACAAAAACGCCGTCCTGGGCCCTGATCCCACCCTGCTTCTCTGAACTGCTCAGCTTTGTTGAGTGATGAGCCCAGAAGGACAAAATGTGAAGGGCTTTCTGCTCCTGTTTTACACCTCCTTAAGGGGGTAAAAGTCATCAGCATCCTGTATTCTAAGGATAATTTCCCTTTTGAATAAAACCATCACCCCTACTGCTAAGAGTTATGCTGGATGTGTTTATCCTAGCGTGGGAAGGGAGGAACGTGGAGACAGGTGTGCTGAGCGAGGCCAAGACCTCTCAGCCTCCCGCCCCCCTCGCGAAGTGTCGCCGCTGTATGCCCTTCGTCGAGTTCTTGTTAGGCTGCCGGGGTCTCGGTTTCCTCGCCTGTGAAGGGGGGATCACGATTCCTGTAGGAACAACCTCATGAGGAGGATTAAATGATGCACACATGCACATTTGCTGTTGTCACAAAGTAAGAATGTGGTAAACGTCAGTGACTTTAATTATATGCTCAGAGTAGTGCTGATGTGCAAACAGGTGCTGGCCAGAGGGAACAGGTGTGGTTTATAACTAACGACACAGCCCTGTCCCCACCCAGGGCGCCCCTGATGTCTATCAGACCAGCGTGAAAGCCAAGAAGATGTTCCCGGGCCCTTTTTTGCATAGCTTATTCCAGAGCCCAGCAAAGCTTTCCCGAAATGGTTTTAACTTTGCAAACTGTCAAGAGGGTGTCATCGGCTGTGTTAGCTTCTCTCCTCGGAGGGAAGGGGCTCCAGGGGCAGTTCCCAGCGTGCCCACCAGATGGCGCCAGCAGACCAGCTTGTGGCCAGGCGTGCCTGGGCCTCTGCCCTCCCCCAGCTCACTCCCTCAGGCCTGGGCTTCCAGGAGTGAGTCAAGGGGGACCCCTTGCAGCCCCTCAGCGCTCCCGGGCACCGGGCAGCTTAGAAGGGTGGTGCCATCCACCAGCCCACCCCACCGCCAGCCCTATGCCTCCACGGAGGACCAAGTGCACATTTCCCTTGAAGGGCCTTATTGTTTTTACTTAAAATGGAACCTACTCATTATTAAAAATTAAACAAAATAGGTGAAAAATATCCCAGATTCCAGCACTTCCAAATGACCATCAGCTATATTAGAAAGCCATCATTCCAGATATTTATTCTGTGTTCACATCTGTACAGAGATGCCTGGCTACCTGGCTGGATGAATTAGCAGATGGACATTTTTATATAATGATGAAATCACATTTATATGTTGTTTTCTACTTGGGAAAGTGCTATATTCCTTTTTACTTGTAATTAAGAGAAGAAAAAGATTATGCAAAGTAGGGTGCTGAATTTCATAAAACTATG
>PVIY010049052.1:0-16933 GCA_004026745.1 Myrmecophaga tridactyla | reverse complement strand
TGCAAGATTGTTTGGCTTTAGAAATATTTTTCACTAATGACAGCCTCTTTGTGTTGTTAAGTAGACATCTTTAGGACTAATTCTATTGGAAAGTTGAAAGGTCTCAAGCATTGAAATTTCATTCCCTTTGACATAAGATCTATTGATTTTTCTTAAAAGACGTTTATTCACATCAATTTAACAGCTTTCTAGAGGAAAGTATATAATTAAGTATTGACATTCTGAAATGTGTGTATTAAAATAGAAGCTTTATAATTACTTTCATTTTGAGAGTGATCAAATATAAAAGATTTGAAATATTTCTTGCTATTTATGAGGGTTTTCATGTATTCCTATATTCTGCTTCAAAACAGATCATGATTAATTCATTGCATAAATCCATGGAGGATTTTTTGCAATTATAATTATAATTTTTTGTCTTTATCAGATTCTAACTTTTAAAAAAAGATAATTGATTTTAAAGTCAGGGAATTTTCATGTGTGTCAAACATCAAAACATTTTTTTTATTTGAGAAAAACAGTATCCAACGTATATTTGAATATAAGATCATAGATCTCTTATTACAATTTTTATTATTGAATTTTCTTCCATCATGATCATTCCTCATGAATTTTATCTTAAACTTTTGTTATATGCAAGCCTTAATTATTTGGTACAAGATAGGGAGAGAGAGGAACCAATTTACCTGCAGTGAAAAAGCTTTAATTACTTCCATCTTTGCCTTGCCCCCCCTCCAGAGAGCACAGAGAATTTGGTGTAAGAAGTTATCATTTAACTCTGTGGGATGAAAAATAATTAATATTTCCCCATCCCTGTTCTTTCCATGTATTTCCCCAAAGGCTTCAACTGTGAAATGGGCCGTCTTGATATCATCCCAAAGAGAAATAGGAAGAAGTTGTGCACCATTAATTGAAATTTCTTTTCTTAACAACATAATTCGTCTTATATTTAGGGGGCTATTAAAATGCATATAAATTCATGTACATACTCTACACCATGGTAAAGCATAAGCACTAGAGACAAACTGCCGAGGTTTGAATTGTTTCTTTCAGTTGCTAGATGTGTGATACTTCTGTGCCTCCATTTCGTCCTCTCTAAAATATGAATAAAAATAGTAATGACATTATTTGTCCATGAGAGGCTTAAGTGAGTTAACAGATGCAAAGAATTTAGAGTGTCTGAACTATAGAAAGTACTCTTCTAGCACTTGCTATTATATACTTTTATTAAATTGAGCAATGTACCTTACTGTTACATAACATCTTTCTGAATGTGACCAAGAAACTTCTATTAAGCACAGATTTTGGAAAGCTATTCCTGCTTGAAGCTCATAAAGGCATTTAAATGCAATAATCCATTTAAAAACTAAGGATTTTTATTTTAAAAGAAATTTAAAAAAATTCCTACATAGTGGATCATAGCATATATTACTCAACCCATTACTTAACTGATTATATAGGTTAAAGCAAAACTATTTTCCACTGATAAGAAGATGTGTTAAAAGCAATGAAGACTAAGTTTGTTTATTTGCTGGGATATGTAAACATCATTTCTAACTGAATTTAGTATAAACCACAGTGCTTATAATTACTTATCAATTTTTTTTACATTAAAATGTTGCTGTATGACTAACAGAAAACAGATTTTGGGTGAATTATCAGTACAAAATTTAGCAAATTTGCAGTTTAACCATGTCAGCAAATATCTATGTACTTCTAAAAACCTAAGGTAATATGATAAATAGAACATATTCTTTGATACTGCAAACTAAGCCTGAAAATCAAAGACTGTACTTCAACAATTTCTTTTGCTTTGACTTGGAAATAAATCACTATTGTATTGGCCACTAATAAATAATTGGGTGCCCAGGTCCACTGGATAAATCCAAACCTAAACACAATGTAAGATTAATGAGTAGGAACCCCATATCCATAGTAAAATTCTGGATATCTTGTTGAATAGAGATAGACTTTGAAAAGGAGAAATGAATTTATATTTCTATCTCTGGTCCAACTACTTAGTATTGTCCTTATGTTACCTTAGGAAAGGAAACATCTTTAATATAAAATAAGGGGAATACCTAATAGTGCTGTTTCAATTCATTTCAGAAATTTGTAAACTATAAAAGCCTCACAGTATTATACTTTTTATTTTATAACAATTATATATAGATATCTCTTTATTAGTTTGATCCAATTTAAAAATATGAGAGAGGAATAACTTCCAACAAGGTGCTACAAAGAGGTTGGAAAATCCCTTTTCTAAAGCACAAGCATGAAAAACTGGATAGAATTGTCAAAAACAAGTATATCTGAGCTTTAGAAATTGACCAAATTTAAACAACAAATTTGTTACTGAATTCAGTGAACTTTGGGTAGGAATCCTTGAAGTCTATGGCATGCTTGTCAGAGACTGCTTGCTTCCATCTACCCAGTCTGGAAGCACTGTGGTTCCAACAGGATAAGGAAAACCACAAAAACTATCAATTTCACTTCCAGTGGAGACTCACTTGAGTGAAAAGGCCTGTGAAAAATCCATGCCCAAGTTGTAAATAAAAGTAACAATCTCAATGGCTAAGTGAATACAGTAGTTTAGTTGCTCTGATGGCCCAAGTTTGCAGTTCTTGTCGGGGCAAGAAATAAATCAGCAAACTAGCCAGAAACTTATCAGGAACATCCTGGAACAAGTGAGCATTATTTAAGATCTCCACTCATTCCTGGCTTCCCTCTGCATGCATATGCAGGGGAGATTTAGGCAACACACAATAAATCAAACATCCCTGGCTGAATGGAAGACTACATATATGAAAAAGAGATGTATAAGGGCCCAGTAAAAGGAAGAGTTGCTCAAACCTGAAAATTGCCAATTTTGGGAGGCATTTCCCACCCTAATTACAGATCCTTCAGCGAAGAATGGAGGCCTTACTACCTCAATGCCTGAGGACAGCCTCCAACCAATCATTGGCTGACCATGAAGCAGCACAGACAAAGGGGATCACCTAGGAAGACAAGCTTAAAAATAAATAAAAAAAACAAACAAACAGATAAAATGCATTTTTAAAAAACTGAGCAGAGACATTAGTTGCTGCAACTTGCTATGGAGACAGATTTTACAGATTTGGTAAAGGAAAATTACTAAACCAACAAACAAAATTAGCAACAAAAACTCTCATGTTGGTGGTGGAGTCACAATGCAGAGCTGCTAAATGCATTGTCTAATGTATCTAGTTTTCAACAAAAATTCTTAAATGCCTGAAGAGGGAATGGTATAGCACATACTCAAGGAAAATCAATTGAAACTGTTTCTAGGTTGACCCAAATGTTTGAGTAGCAGACAAAGGCTGCAAAACATTTATTAAATATATCTTGAAAGAGCTAAAGAAAATCATGTTTAAAGAGTTAAAGGAAAGTATAATGTCAATGACTCCACAGATAGAGAATTTCAATAAATAAAAATATGAAGAAGGAAACACTAAAATTTAAAAATATTATTTTGAAGAAGAATAACATTCTGGTGAACATATATCTTCTGGTCTCAATGTTTTCTTTAAAGATACAGAAGTAAACATAATTTTGGTATTAAACAAATAGAAAAATGGAACATAATAATGCATAAAATAGACCCAAACTATTTAATCAATTTATTTTCGTCAAAGGCACAATGGTAATTCAAAGGGGGAATTTCCAACAAATTCTACTGGAACAGTTTGATAAAATTATGAGATAAACAACAAAACCTGATGTATCTCACACCATACAAAACAGACTAATTTGACATGTATCATAAACTTAAAGTAAAAATTATGCCTATTATTTTTTGGAAATATAGGAGAATATCTTTACCATTTGGAGGTATTTAAAGGTGTTTTAGACAGGACATGCGTGGACTAGCTATAAAATAAAATAATACTTAAATATTTCACTTTTTCACAACAACAAACATCTGTTTGAGGCAGACACGACTGAAGGAAAAAAAAGGGAACCCATGATCTAAAGGACAATACTTACTATGTATAATTTTTTTAAATGTATGAAAACATAAAAAATTATTGCAACAAAGTAGTGAAATGACAGTCTAATAAAAAGTGGCAAAACACTTGGGCAGATTTTTCAAAGAATATGTAATAAGAACAGGAAATAGTGTCACCCATTTTTCATCATCATTTAAAAATTGTAGCTGCAAATTAAAACCATAGTAAGATAATATTTACCCCTACTAGCATAGCTAAATATAGAAGGACTGCTAGTACTAAAAATTGGTGTTATGTACCACTAGAAACTCTCATATATCTCTGTTTGAGGTGCAGTGATATATCCACTTTGAGATGCTATTCAACAGTTAATTTTACAAACTAAATATATCTGATCCTTCTAGGTATATGTCTGGCTTCATCCTTATTTGGTGCATAGTTCTGGTCAATGAGTTTTGAGTTTAATCTGGACCTATGGAACCTCTCTTTCCGTCTGGAATAGTGACAAGAAACATGTGAGATGGCATCTGCTCAATTCAGTTTTTGAGGAAGCAGCATGAGTGGAACCCTTCCCTTAATCCACATTCCTGAGCCACAGTGGAATGCAAGAGAAAGAAGCCTATTTTGGTAAAAGACACAAAAATGTGGGAGTTGTTTTACTCTGCAAAAGAACCTAGCCTCTCCTCACTGATAAAGTCCACATTTCCTTATACTCTCTAACTTCCAGTGTGAAAACTGTATCACGAAACCAATGTTTATCCATAAGAAATTATCATTTTGTTCACATGACACATTTATAGACCTTTCTTTATATTTCATAGACCCTTCTTTAAATACATTGCAATTTTTTAAACTAATATTTCTATATATAGATTAATTTAAAATATTCGTTTGCAGGAGAGAACAATGTTTCTTTATCCATTCAGTTACTGATGCCAGGTTGCTTCTACTTTCTCACTAGCACAGAGTAGAAGTGAATATCCTTATAGGTGCTCCATTTTGCATATGTGCAAGAATTTCTCTGGAAAAAAGCCTAAACATTTTACCATGTTTTGGATCATGCCCTTCTTCAACTTTAATAGATTTTACCAATTATTCTATAAGGTGATTGTACCAATTTAGTTTCATGTTAGCAACATATGACAGTTCCCTTTTCTTACATCCTATCTTATACATAGATTTATGGGGTATTTATTTCTTGCTTCTCCGATGGCAAGAAATATCATTTCATAGTTGTTTTAATCTGCATTTCTCTGACTACTAAGATTGACTGTCTGTTCAGGTTTAGTCTGTATGTGTGTATGCGAATTACCTATTCAAATGTTTATCCACCAATTTTTCTATTTGATTGCTATTCTTCCTCATAAAATTTTGTAGAAATTTTAAAATATATTCTAAATACTAAAGCTTTGTCGGCTATATGAGTCTCAAGTATCTATTGTTATTCTTCCCAACTTGATCATGTTTACTTTTATTATACAGATTTTTTAAAAATTTACAGACTTAAATATATTCTTCCTTTCTTAATCAGTGATGATCAAGGAAAACAAAACCTTTAATATTCGATAGAATTTAACACAGGAAATAAATTACAGAGAAAGCGGAAGTGTGATAATAAAAATACGGTTAAGGCAACCCAAAAATTGAGCAGCAGTAAGACGCTCCCATCTCAAGGCCTGGAGGTTAAAAAAGGGAGGAAACACTATCACCAGAGCCTATGAGTGGGTTGCCCTACAAAAGCTGGAATTATCACAGGCTGCCCATCGGTTGATGTGACAATGAACAGAGTGGCTTTCTGAGAGAAGCTAGATCACAAAAAAATGTAACAGCTGCCTCCAGACAAGCTGGAGAGAATGAGAAAACGGATAGACAGGTGGCCTGCTTCCTTTATCCTTACCTCTGGTCCTTCTTGTCACTTCCATTGGCTGATTCTAATGAAAAGCCAGTGGGCGTGCAGACCTGGGCATGTAGTTTCCATACATGTATCTTTTTTGTAACATGTCTAAGAAACCCCTCTTTACTACAAGTTCATAAAGATAGTCTTCTGTTTCCTTTCACATGTTTGATAGCTTTGCTTATCACCTTTAAGCCTTCAATCCATATGAACTATAATTTTCTAAATAGTATAGAGGTAGGAATGTACTATTTTTCCCACATGGATAAGTAAATGAATAATTATCTCAGTCGCACTTATTTATAATGTTTCTGCATCAGGTACCAAGCAACTTTATATGCAGGGTCTGTGTCTAGGCTCTCTATTTTGTTTTAATGTTCTATTTCTCTAATGCTGTACCAATACCATGATATATTATCAGAATCTTGTACTAAATGTTTCTATCTGGGAAGGAGAGTCTCTACTTGAAATTATTCTTGGAAATTGTTTTGATCATTCTTACCCTTTTCTTTTATATATTACAGTTTAGAACCAGTTAGTCAAGTTCTGTGAATTGGAATTGCAAGGTATTTATAGATTAATGTGGGGAGATTTTTTATCTGTACAATATGGCCTAATGTGGTATTCCAGTTTATTTAGGTCTCCTTTTATGTTTTAGGTTGAAGTTTGATGCAATATTATAATTTCCTCATAATTCTATCAAGGAAATTATAATATTGTATCAAAAGTTCTGCTACCAATAATTATATAAAGAACATTTCCTAAATAACTTATATAAGTGTTGCTATTGTTTATGGTGCTATTGTTTGTGTTATTGTTGTTTTATTTTGTATGCTGTATGGCAGGGTCACGTTTCTTTATTTTTCCATGTAAGTAGTCCATTATTGCAGCACCATTTGATCAATTTTTGTTTGCTTGCTTTTTGTTTGTCTGTTTTGCTTGTTTGTTTGTTTTTTTGGGATGTGCATGAACCAGGAATCGTACCTGGGTCTCCCACATGGCAGGCAAGAATTCTACCACTGAACTACCTGTTTATTTTTTAAATTTATAGTTTGATTTTTTTAGACCTGATGTGTATCTAAAAGACCTGGTGTATAATGCAGAGCTAAATAATACTTGCTGTTATTAACATCCACATCATTAAATGGTATTTTCCTTTCTTATAGAGTTCTTGTCTGTTTTTTAATGCAAGCCTCATAAAATAAGCTGAGACCATTTTAGTTTTCTATCTTCTTGTTCAGCAAATGGCTTATTTGTCTTCAAAGTTTGGTAGAAGTAATTTATTAAAGCGCATGAGGATGGGGATGGGGAGAGATAGATTTTTGATAGAGTTTTGACTTGTGGTTTATTTTCTTTAACAGTCACAAGTCTTTTCTGTTTTTTTTTTTTATTTCTTCACAAACACATATGTATTTTTAAGTTGCCTTTCTAGGAAATTGTCCTCTTGGATATAATAGATAATGTTGATCTTAAATATTGATCTTAAATATTCACTGATGCTTTAAAATTTTTTTTCTCCTCTATATGTAACTTTGTTATTTTTACTTTTCTACATGTTTATCTCTCACTTGTCTCTCTCTGCTAAGCATCATGGGCTCCTTGAAGGCAGAATCTGCTTTATTTATTTATTTATTTTTTTTTTAATTTAGGGCCTCAGCCAATGTCTGAGGCTGTAATACCCAACAAATATTTGTTAAATACATGAATCAATGAAGAAACAAAAAGTAGATGTTTAGTTTTGCATCTTGTATCTTTTATTATTTTGCCTTTAAGAAACCACTTAATTCAATTAACGTTGTTTAATCTAATAAAAACTGTTTGGGTCATTCTTTTCACTTTTCTGAAACCTGTAAAAAGTTGAAGTAAGAACACATCTTCTTTTTTTTATCTATTTGAGTTTAAACTTCCCTCTTTTGGCATTGACATTAGACAGATTTGCAGAGCCAACCCTGCCTCTGTAATTCATATTCAGAGTTAAGACTGGAAAAAAAAAAAAAGGAATTATTCAGCTTATACCCAAAAGTCTTTCCTGGCCTTTGTTTTTTTAATTAAAAAAAATAGACAACATAAGCAGTAATTAAAGAAACATCAATAATGTAAAATATCATGATTTGTAATATACTACATAAGCCTAGAGATTTTCCTATTAAAATTGAAAGAAAACATCTAATTGGCACTGCCAATTAAGAGCAATAATATTTTATTCTTGAGAGACCCTGGGAAGAGCCAAAATCTTTATAGGGGTAAAGCTGTATGACTAAACATTGCACAATGCAAGAAGCTTCTGATAAGCTATAGAATCTTGATGGCAAATGAGATGTGATTTTTCCTAAATCATGAAATTGTTAATAACTACCATTTTTAAAAAGAAAACTAAGGAATACTCTTCTGTATATGGAACATGCCAAATTTGGTATGCCTGAATAAATGATAGTTGCCCTTGTCACATGAGCCTTCTTGTTTATAATTTTCAAGATTTTTTATTAGTTCCTGTTTCTCCTCGCAAGAGGAAAAGGTAATTTCCTTCCACGTTTCAGCACATTGCTTACTATAACCTCCATTTGTCCTGCCTTGCAAAGCTACAAGCCCTGTTGACAGGAAATCGGGGTGGTGTGGGGTGTGGTGTGGTGGGAGGGTTAAAAGAGACAATCTATTCTTTAAAATAGGGAAGAGACTGAGATTCTTCCTAGAAATGCTGACTCTTTATGAAATCATCTGTCTCATTATAAACCATATATGACAGTGTTAAGCAGAGATATTAGGGTAATTTATAAATGTCAGTAAGCATATACTTTCTTTTTTGTGAGTATTCAATGATCCTGGACTTCAAGAGTTTCAAAATGTGTGCAGTTTAGAAAGATGACACATATGCCCTCTTTGTGTCCATTTTGGGGAAGAAATTTCTTCAATAAATTCTGATTTTATACTAAACTCTTTATTGCATTTATGTGTACCAAAATAAACAGTTTTTGTAGTAATGAAAAGGCGAAGGGTTAGCCAGATTTAAATCATGACTTGATGGCTGTATGGTTCTAGTTTTTCTAATTGATAACAATTGCTACGGGCATTTTAACTTGGAACCTTGGAATCCAAGGTACAAGCAAGAAAATAGCAGTAATAATTAATTCTGGAGAACTACAGGTTTAATTACATTAATTTCCTATTCCCTCCATGTAAGCATGATGCTTCTTTAATTGCAGAGGTTTTCACAGTAGGATTGGTGAAAATGTACAGCTATTGGAATTTAGGGACATGTCTGTCTTTGTTCTGGGTATCTTCTTTTAAGTTACATTTGAATCTCAAAATGGGTTCACAAGCTGGTCATTTTCTTTGGCTGTCTCTAAAAATATGCTTACTAGGGTAATCTTTAGAATTTTTGTTCTCTAATATATTCACTTTCTTGACTACCTAATATTGACTTCCAGACTTTGCATTCATCCTTTCATCACTAGCCCTACTTCCACAGTGTTAATTCAGTAAAATAACATCCTAAATGTGTGTTACTCTTATAGCTTTCTCTCCCCACCTATATCCTTATCTTCCACAAATTTTAATAATTTAATTTTTAAAGTGCATATGTTATCATATTTATACTGTTCTTAAAAACAATCCTTCACAGTTTCTCAACGGCATTCTGTATTCCCTCCAAATGGGTCAGGGAACACTTGAAGAGAAAGGATATACACAGCACACTGCCCTCGAGTGTCTGGGATTTTGTTTTGTGCTGTTGGTTTGCCTTTTTAAAGATGTAGAGGAAAACATTGTGGTGATATTGAAATTATCTCAATAGACGATTAAATACAATATAAAATGGGCATTTAAAGGTGGTTGTGAACCCAACATTTATTTTGGGTTTACAATGTGCATGGTGGATTTTACACAATATCCCTATTATTTATTAAATAACTCCAAGAGTCCATATGTTAGCTAGCACTATTTTGCTCAGGTTATAAACAAGGCATGAAGAAATTCAATTTCATAAGGATGCATTCCAATAAAATATGGACTCAGGTGTAAAATACAGGCAGTATGATTCAAGAGCCCAGCTCTTAAAGAGTGGAATATTGTTCAGAGAAATTTTCTTCTTGAAGGAGAGTTTTAAGAACTATATACCTCCCTCCACATTCACCTGTGAAATAAAAGCTTAGGCTTTTACTCTGTCCTGACATTACAGTACTGTGCAGGAGACATTTGAAAAGCCCTGCCTATTCCATTTGATCAGGTACAAAGGCCTTTAATAAATGGCCTATGCTAACATGTCCCATATCATCTTCACCTTCTCATGTCTACACATTCTCATCCTACTTGGCCTTCTTGCATCCTTTTTCACTCTGTATCATCATCCATGCTGTTCTTGCCAATTCTAGTCTCTCATCTTCCCCAACTGGTTAACTTTTATTCATTGTCCAAATGTCATCTCCAATGGTACCTCTCTATAAAGCCCTCTTTCTAGAAAAAACAGTTGATATTTCCTACTCAATCCCATGGTGTCTGGTATATTATTCTATCATACTTATTACATAGAGTTATAATATGTTAAAGTTCTTTCTGCATAGACTACAGTTTTTGGTTATAAAGGACAACATCATTCTCATCTTCATTCTAGTGCTTAAAATACAGTGTCTATTTTGTATTAAGTATTTAATAAATTGATGAGTATTGAAGTCCTTCCCAGAGCTACACTAACCACTGGAATTCACTCGTTGTCATACACTTTTTCTTCATCTCAAGCTGCACATTTTATTTGGTTTCCATACCCAATGATGGACCTCAAGATTTATGAAACTTTTAGAAACTCAATCTTTGATTACATGGAAAATTCATGATTTCATGTCATTTATTCCACTTAATTTACATGAAGAACTTTTCAAGCAGAGTCCAACCTTCTGGATCTTGAACTGGCTGTTCCTTCTCCCTGGATTGGTCATTCTCCAGAGATCTTTATGGCCGACATTTCCTTTTACAATTTTTGGTTCAAATGTTACCAATTCACTGAAACCTCCATGACAATCCCTACTTAAAATTGCAACCTGAATCTCCCACCTGTGAATTCCTGATCTCTCTGACATGGATCTACTTTATTTTTCCCTAGAGCAATCATATTCTTTTTTTAATATTATGTATTTCTTAATTATCTGCCTTGCTTATTAATTGCCCCCTAATTACCTCCACCAAGAAAGGGCTATCTGTCTGCTTAGCTCATTGATATATTGTAAGCACCTAGAAAAAATTCCTGGAATGATATGTGAGCTTAAACATCAATGGATGAATGAATAAATGAATGAAATTCTGTTCCTTTTTTATCTACACCACCCCTTAGCCACATAAAACCTTAAATTCACCCTCATGCTAAAGAGGAGGAAAATTTACAAAAACAAATAAAGAGTGAATGTCCTTTTTAAAATTCTGTTGTTGTTGTTTTTTTTTTAATCCAAAACATTGGTCTACATGTAGTTCATGCTACAAGCAAGCATGTTTACTAAATGTTTAAGGAGATTACTGGAGTTAGGGCGGCTCATGACAATTCTTCATTTAAAACAATCATTTATTTTTCTTTCCCTTATGGTAGTTTTATAAGGATTTCTCTAAAAGATTGGGTTTTAGCTTGTGATAGGATTGATGCATTTAGAGGATGCATTCAAGTATTTAAAGCCTGTTGGGAAAAATAAAATTGTCCAGGTCATAGGAACAGAGTGATTCATTAACTACATTTTATTCTCATCTTTTAACTCAGAGGACTTAATTTGTCTCATTTAGGTTACAAATACTCTGGCTAGTGATGAATTTTATTGTCTTTTAGGTCACATCTTCCGGCAAATTCAGTGCAACTGAAAAAATCATATTTTTATATAAATCCAATATTAATACACATACACTTAGCGATTTTAGAAACATACGAGAACTTGTTTGATTTGTCTTTGTCTTTACTATATTTTATCATTGTCTTAGTACATTTAATTCTTGCAAATTTGCTGTGAAAAATACTTTATTCTTTGCATTTTTCTTATGAGAGAAAATTGAGGTTTAGATTGGCTATCCAAGGTCATCTTCTTAATAATTGATTAGGTGACTTCTTCTCAGGATGATTTTAAGATTTTTCTCTTTACACAGTCTTATGGAAATTTGGTCATGATGTGCCAGGTTTGGTTTCCTCTGTGGTTCTTCTGTTTTGGATTCAGTGAGATTCTTGAGCCTTTGTAACTATAATTTTATCACATCTTTCCTTTTTGTTCTGTTTGTATCTACTGATTTTTCTTCATATTGTCCAATTTTATTCATGTTATGTAATTTTTCACTAGATGCTGGACATTGTGATTTTATGTTTTGAAGTGCTGAAATTTGTAATTTTTCTTCCCTTTAAATATTGTGGGTTTTATTTTGCGTGCAGTTACAAAATTTGTGGATATGCTCCATCTCATTATGCTTATTTTAAACTTTGTTAGGGAGGGATATTTTAGCCTTACTTATTAAGGTGCAATCCTTAAGGGTCTTTACTGATTGTGTTTAATGAGCAGTCTCCACTCTGGATGGGTCCAACTGAAACATCTACTTGTCCTGTGCAAGTTCTGAGAATTGTGAATTTTAACACTTCCCTGAGAGTTCTCAGTGCAGGCTCTGCACATGTATGGTTTAGTATTCAGCAATGTGCTCAAGGAGGGCTCTTCCTCCATGTGCTTTCTTCTTTTGTGTAACCTTGTCCACTCATTTTGGTTATCTCATTGTCTCTAAACTCCAAACTCTGTCTCCCTAGTTCACGAGTCTGCTGTGATCTGTTCTTCTTCCTGGTTCACCATCCTGCACATGCCTCTAAGCCAAAAGCCAGGGTGATTGTAGGTCTCACCTCATTAGTTTCTTTTTCCTCAGAGGATTCCAATTCTGCACTGTTTGTTTTCTAATGTCTGAAATCTTGCTTCATAGATTATGAGCAGTTTTTCTAGCTATTTATTTTGAGAGCATAATTCTGGTCCCAGTTAGTCCAGCATGGTTGGAAACATTATCCCTCTTCTACAGAAGTATATTCTACTTCTGATATATATTTTTTCTCAGTAAGAAAGGTGCTTATTTCCTTTAGATTTTTTTCTTTGGGATACAAGGAACTCATAAATGAAAAATAAAATCATAACGGAAGTCCACCTCTTTTTCCTCTGCTTTAATTCTTATAAAGACACTGAGCTAGTTGATAATAATAGGAATTAGAGATCAGATATGTCCCCTATTCTAGAAGAGCCTACAAAATAACTTGAAAGTTTAGCTTATCACAATAAATTATGGTAGAAATTCGAACTTCCAAACCTTGTAAATCAATGGTAAGCAACTGAGAAAAATGGAATAGAGCAGGTGGTTAATAATATATTTTAATAAGGGAATTTCAAGAAAAAAAGTTGTTTGGGTAGGTCAGAATGGTGTAAGAGAAAGATAAAAAGTATATATCTTGATTCACTAATTTTGCATAAGTACTAAGGCAAGGAGTCTACTGTAACTAAGCAGAATGAAAAATAAGGATAAAAGGAAAAAGTGGATGTGGGATGCTGGGAGAATGGATAAAGTGATCTATGAAGAAAACCAGGATGGTTCAAAATAAAAAATAAAAACTAGATATCATGCCCCTTCTGATGAAAGTCATAACCCCATGTTTAGTTCTAGCAAACTGATTAAGCCTGAATCTGTTCAAGCCTTTGGGTCAAGTTGATAATTTTCAGGAGATAGAGAGAATTAAAAAATATATTATTGCACTATGAGTATGAAATCAGAAAAATACAGGCTCTGAAAAATCTACCAGTCAAATGGCCCAAGTTTTCAATAAATAAATTCAAAGGTAAAGAAAGGAAAGGAGGGAGACCTGTAGGTTATAAGAAACCTGAAATGCATGTTGAGTTAAAGATTTGACCAGAATAAACTATACGGTCAAAGAGCATGCACTAGTGAAATAAAACCATAAAGAAAATCAATGAAGTAATTACAAAAAGGTACAGGTAATAGTGATCTTTGGAGGAAAGATAGAGCGTGTGATTGAGAATGGGTATATGAAAAGTGCTCACCACATCATAATTCATTGACTTAAATGCATTTGTTTTGCATGGTGTGCCAGTTTGAATCTATTGTATACTCCAGAAATGCCATGTCCTTTAATCCTCATTCAATATTGCTGGGAGGTATCTTTTCCATTGTTTCCATTGAGATGCGACCCACCCAATTGTGGATGATAACTTTTGATTAGATGGATTCCATGGAAATGTGTCTCCACCCACTTAAGTTGGGGTTGCTTACTGGAGTCCTTTAAGAGGGAACCATTTCAGAAAAAGCTTTAGAGCCACGAGAGTTACCAGAGCTGAGAGAGCCACGAGAACCAACAGAGCCCATGCAGCCAGAAACCCCTGGGGGAGCTTCATGAAATAAGAAGCCTGGAGCTAAAGCTAGCAGACATTGCCACGTGCTCTCCCAGCTGAACGTCATCAACCTTCTTGAATCAAGGTATCTTTCCCTGCATGCTTTAGATTGGACATTTCCTAGCCTTACTTTAATTTGGACATTTTCATAGCCTTAGAACTATAAACTTGCAACTTAATAAATTTATTTTTTTAAAAGCTGTTCTGTTTCTGGTATATCGCATTCTGGCAGCTTGCAAACTAGAACACATGGTTTCCTGTATCTGTATTTTGTTATGCAATTTAAGAGAACATGAATGGAGAAAATGAACAAATTCCAAAAATTTTTGATGATGGGGGAGTGGTAACTCTTAATTAAAGTGGTAAAAGAAGTTACAACAGAAACGCTTCCCCAGGAAATTTATACACGGGAAGTGGACTGGTTGGTGTCAGAAGGTGAAGAGTTGTAGTGCTTGGAGGAATCATATGAAGACATAGCTAAGACTAAATATGTAAGGACTTAACTATACATTAAAAGTCCTTGCATTTCTTCTCAATCCTGTTTAGCCAGGGATTGGGAAGTTTCTATTCTTGGGGAATTGAACTGGAAGACTCCAGCATCAAGAGCATCTGGCTCAGTGGAATGGGTAGGTTGATAGCACCTGCATCTGAGAACGGAAAGGGCCAAAGAAAGCCTACCCTGATTTTTCTTCCAGCAATTTGCTCCCAGACCATCAGCAGTCAAGTATATTTATCCCTTGTTACTGTAGATTGTAGGAGTTTCTTAAGAGAAACTGAATTAATCTGCAGAAAAAATTTCATATTCTGACATTTAGGGTTTCCTCAATGAAAAGGCCATTGACTACCTGATCAACTGAGAGAAACCTCACCAATTAAGTCCCATCCTTGCACACAGAACTTGCATTTAACTTCACACTTTACCTCCTTAAATGTAAGCTAACAGCAAAGAATAGCTAGACAGTTGACAAAAATCTAAAATGAAATAAATAGGACCAAAATAACAAGCAAAAACAAAAGAAAATTGCAGAAGACAGTTTCAAAAAATTCTTTAAAGTATTTTCTGATATGTAAGAGGAGAATATTATGCATAAAATAAGCACTTAAAAACTAAGAGGAGAAAAGAGCCCCTTGAAATAGAAATATAACCATTGAAATTAATAAGCAATTTGGAAGATAATTAAAACAAACACATCATAATTTTGGAAGATGAACTATGGAAAGTGCAAGCAAATGAAAAAGAAATGGGCAGTAAGAAAATTAGAGTCATAATTCAGGATGTCTAAAATATGTACTAAAAATACTTCTAAAAAGCAAATCCAAGACGATGTTAGGGAGGAATTTTCTAAAGAAATAATATGAGAATTTCTCAAAACTAAATGGGTAAATGTAAAGAATAGAGAGTCTATCAAGTGCTAAGAACAACAAATGAAAAATAGGCTAGCTCCTAAGAGAAGCTCCTAACTGCTTGGGACAGATCAGATACAGAATAGATAGGCCATCAAAGAGGGAAAATCTTGGTAATTAACTGTTAACTTAGACTTTCTATTAGAATTAAGTAGTAAAGGCAGAGGAAAACATTGTCAAACTTGTAAACGCGTAAGAAAATATATCTGCATGCATTCTCCCTTAGGAAGCATATGGATGATATGTGTCATACAATATGGGAGTAGACCAAGATAGAAAACAGTATCCTCCTTGTATAGTTATATCTATTGACTATTAGATACAATAGTCAATAGGGAGACAGGGATCCTAACCCAAGAGGCAAAGGGAGGTATCTACAAATTAAGACTAGAGAGCAAGCTATCATGATGGGAGAAGGCAGACTCTAGGGCAGGGGAGGATAGAGTAATGATGTGATGCAGCATTTGGAAACTATATTGTGATTTATTGATAGATCTTTTGGAGCACAAAGTTAGAGAAATCAGGAAAAGGTTAAGAAAAATCAGGAAGAGGTTAAGAAAAACCAAAGCAAATAAATGAAATGAAACAATTATTAATCATCAAAAAAATACCTTATAAGAAAGAAAACCATCAAATACTACTTAGTTTTTATATATAGAAAGTATTTTAATTACCTAATTATTTCTTTTTAAATGATATTTTATGTATAATTCATACTGCATTTATATAGATGCTGGCAGTGAAATGGAAAAAAATTACAAAATATTCAACAGAATATATTCAATATCCCTAATATTCAATGAGTTCTTTCAAAGGAATTTAACAGAGTAAATATTGAAATGGAAATTTAAATAAGCAAACAGGCATTTCATTAAAGAATAACTAATGAATAATAAACTTTTGAAAAGACATTAAACTCAGAATTGGTATGATGTGTATTGGTGGTCTTTATCCACCTAAGTTGGGATCTAGTGCGGTCCTCTCATCAATATTGAGAATGGTCATCTCTGGATGGTCGGAATTTTGGAGCTATGTCCTTATTTATTGAAATAACTATTTTTTAAAATATGTCCTTATTTATTAAAATAACTCTTTTTAAAAAATTAAAAAACAAAAAATAACTATTTTTAGTAAATAAGGACTTTGTTAATAGGAAAATAAAGCCTATTGTTATAGAGGTAATATAATTATTTTATTTGACAATGTGAAGACATAATGAATAAATAGACATTTTTATAAGAAAAATAATCAAATTCTTTTTTAAGTTGCCACAATAT
>PVIY010049051.1:0-16923 GCA_004026745.1 Myrmecophaga tridactyla | reverse complement strand
TCATAGATAGAATCAGCCATAGAAGAATTTCACATGCTTATGATTTAAGTCCACAGCAACAGGACAGCTGTATACCATCCCCGTCCAAGTTGACACCTGAACCTAACTACTACAGAATCCACCCATTGTCAACTACATACATCATCTTAAACCATATTTAATTTCTAAATAAAAAATAACAATTTTTCCTAACAATGCTCATCTATCCTGCATTCAATGTATCGTATCTTACCATATTCAAAATACATTCATTTCATCACAGTATCACAAAAGAGAAAGCATTTCAGGAACAATATGAATGCAATACCAACTTAAAAATAGTACAAAACCCCATCAAAGTCAGTTATAGGCATGGTCTATCTTAAGGCAAAATTATTCTCTGACTGTGAATCTGTGAACTTAGAGCAAGTTATCTACTCCCAATATACAAAGAAGGCACAGTCATAGGATAAATGATCCTATTGCCATAAGGAGAAATTTGAAGGAAGACAGGGGTCACTAGACCTAACCAATTCTGAAAATCTGCAGGTCAAACTCCATTAGATTTCAAAGTCTGAGAGTCACTCATCCTTGGAACTTTAGTTGCAGTCTCAAACCTTTCCAAGGGCCTACACAGTGGCCTTGTTCTCTTCAAACAAGATGGTTGCTACACTGGGAATGATGATGGTTGTAACATTGGGAAACACTGTGGAGACCCCCCTGTTTTTTTGCCTCACCTTTCTCAAGCATCGAGGTGACATCCAGATTCTCTGCCATCTCTGGGGTGCATGCTTAACCCCTTCAGAACAATAGGGTGGCAGCCAGGCTCTCTCCAATCCCTGCGGAATGCGCTATACCCTCTTCAAAGCCTTAAGCACCAGAACTCTTCCTAAACATTTAGGCCGAAGGCCTGCCCTCTGCCTCTGGAGCAAACTCACCTCTTCCATAAAGGCAGTTGATCCATCTCCTGGTCCAAGGTTTCTTGGCTTCAATCCTTAGCTTCCATGGTCTTTCCTCTGAGGTTATTCTTCCTTCTATCTGTTCCTTCCAGTCCGGACTGGCTGTGGCTCCCTTTATACAGATATTGCAGAACATGTGTTGTTGACTTGGCATGCTTACATCCTTAGAGAATGTTGATGGATTGCAATTCTCTTAGAGATGAAGAGTAGGTGTAGGGCCTTCTTCCTGTAGATTTTCTGGAATACTTGCCCAGCATAACAAAATCCACAAAAACTGTGAGACTGCTGGAAAAAGATTGACTAATAAATAAATTAATACTCCACATAAAAATACTTGAGAATAGCATTACGTTATCTAATTATTAAAGAATCATTTCCAAGTTGAAAGTTACAGGGATAATTTAAATTCAGAAGAAACAGACTTTTGAGTTCATTGGCTGTCAAACCGGGCACATATCAGAATCAGTTGGAGACATTTTAAAAATATATAGATGCTTGGATTTGACTGATAAATCTAGATTTATAAAATGTTACCCAGGATATTATGGCTTGGAGAGGGTGGCATAAATTTGGCATTTTAACTTATTTTCTCCAAAATCAACAAAAGCAAGCAGAAAAAAGGGGAAACAAATTAAAATGCCAACCTTACTTAAATTAGGAGAATTATGGAATTCCTCCCCATATTTGTGTTTAAAATTTGAACATAGATGTGGGGAAAGTGGGAGATAAGATGCAAGAGGGATCAAATATCAGTAAAATTTCCAAGTACTTTTTGAAGAGTTGGGCAATATCCTGACTTATACGACTAAAGCTCCTTTCTAAAGTGAGTGGCAACAATTTGTGTGGGGTGGAAAATTCTTTGGGCTTTGCCTCTGGGAAAGAAATAAAAAGCTGGGAAAAATGGGAATCACAGTTTCAATCCATTGATATCAGACTTATATGCAGGAGACCAGGTAACACAGAAAGAAGAGAAACTCCTATTGATAGTGGCTGGTGAAAACTAAAGAATAAAACACATTATTGCAAATGTTTTCAAGGTTATAAAACAAAGCATGCTTTTTTATACTGAGGTTGAAGTTTGTTGCTGCAAAACTGTTGGAATTCAGTTTGAACTCATCTAGTAAATTCAAATATTGGAATACCCCAAGATCTAGCAATTCCACTCCTAAGTATATGCCCTGGTGCACTTATTGTAAATATGCCAGGGAATACATCAACTGGTCTTGTAAACAAGCATTGTTTGAATTACTTTTGTATTACTGAAACCTGAAAGCAACCAAACTGTCAAAATAATGGAGAAAGAGATTGTGGCACAATAGCTCCTTGCAATACTATAAGAAATGGAACAGAGCAAAAATTTTGGCTATATATATATATATCAACATGGAAGAATATCACAAATCACAACTTCAGCAGTAAGAAACAAGGCCCAAAAGACATAAAGCATAAAACAATTTGCGTTTAAGTTAGAAGGTATGTTAAAAATTCAATCCAGTGTTTGGAGATTTTAAAATATGATCAACAGCTATAGAAAAGTAAATACTTGATGATCAGGAAATTAAAGGTAGAAGTTTTATCTAGTTATGTCTGAGAGAAGATGTGAATGTGGTGGATAGAATGCACCCAAGTTATTGATACTCTTCTGTTTCTTATAGATTTGTGAATGAACTGGACTTTGGTAATTGATTATTCTATTATCATAGATATTCTTATATATTTCCTTGAAAGATTGTTAGTGCAACTGTGGAACTGAATTTTTCATTTGGCGGAAATTTAAACTGAAAAAACCAATCTGTTTTAGCTAGTGGCTACCAATGTGAGAAAACAGCCCTACTAAGCCAGACACTTAAACTTTTATGGTAAAACTAATCACCTCTTTCAAAAAACTTCTTCAAGATAACCTGTGTAATACAAAGAAAAATGATTAAACAGATAAGAGCACAACAGAAAGGAAAAGGAATACTCCCACATTTGTCTAGAACGCTTATGAGAAAACAATGCATCAGAACAAATGAAATATATGATCAAAATGAAAATTTGACTGCAAATGAGCAAACCTAATGACATCATAACTTCCACAAACATGACACAAATGTGGATATCCCAGGCCTTAGGCAGAGGAGGGCAAGACAACAGATGGGTATGAAATGGAGGTGGTAGCACCGAGAATAAAAGAAGTATCAAATTATGAAAATGGTTTCCAGTGGGAGAAGGACATGCGATGAGGGATTTGGAGGTTTTGATTTCTTAATAATAAATTCTAAAGCTATGCAGTACTCTAAACTATGTGAGTGAATAAACTGATATAAAAGTAAAAAATAAAAAATGAAGCAGCCTCATCCTAAAGAACACCTAGGGTAATATATAAGATTCAGTAAGGGTTCCTTGCATCAGGGTAACTTTCCAGAAATCTACAACCTCCAGATGGATTCCCAGTCCAGATAAGTCCTGAAACCTAGAGGGCCCAGCCACTCCAGAACATTAGATAGTTCCATCTCCCTACCCCATATTATTGACAGTCCCCTCCAACATGAAAAAGTTAGAATGGCCATAGCCCAAATAACCCTAAAGAGAGGGACAGAAAGAACAAATGTGATGGTGGAGTTATACAGAGAAGATAGGATTAACAAATGAATATGAATGGGAATCATTAAATTAAATCATTAAATATCTTTTTTAGTCTCCAGCATCTTAGAGCAACTAGAAGTAAACACCTATAATTGTGGAATTGTAGCTCATGTCAAACTCTGAAATATGCTCTACAACTAATTGTCATGCTAAGCTTTGACATTTATAGTTTTTTTGTATATATGTTATTATTCACAAAAAGAAGAAGAAAAGTCGATTGTGATGATAAAAGAATATTTATTCCTTCTAGCCTCCTATATTCTGGAACACTAGAAAGAAAAATCTGAGAGGATGGATAGTAGCTGATGACAAACTCTGGGAACCGTCTTATAAATAGTTACTGAAGGGTCCCTTGAAAACTATTGCTTTTTTCTTTCTTTGCTTTGCATTTATGTTATATTACATAATTTTAAAATGTTAAAAAAAAAAACAATCGTTTACATGCACTCACAGTTTTTCAGATTGGCAATTTCAGGTTCATCTGATCTTGACCAGGCTTAGCTGCTCTCAAGTGGACTTACTCATATATTTGCCATCTGTTACCAGGTCAGCCGGTGGCCAGCTGATCTAAAATTACTCAACCACAACAGCAGTATCCTTTCTGCATGTTGTCTTTAGCATCAAGCAAGGAGTCAGGACTAAGCTCCTTGGTTTGCAGACCTCAAAATGCAGGAAGAGCTGCAGCACAAACAGTGAACCCTATTGTAAACAATACATATTGTTTTTTACTATGTTTAACTATACTTAATAGTACAATTGTAAAAATTTTCTTTCATGAATTGTATCAAATGTACCACACTAATGCAAAGTGGTAATAGGGTGTTAAATGGCAACTCTGTATTTTATACATAATTTTTCTGTAAACCTACAATTTTGCTAATATATATATATATGTATATATATATATATTATTCATATATATATATGAAAAGGGCAACCCCAATGTGCAAATCCTTCAATTCTCTGTTTTTATCTGATTTGCTATGGTCTCAATGACCAACTCAATCAAATACTGGTGCCATTTGAGTAGTGGAAAAAAGTATCTCCCTTTTTTATGAAAGTACCTTGAAAGTTACTTTAGTAGGTATGGGTACAGACAGAGGAAGAATGCTTGGCCATTTTCTGCAATCAACTACAAGTAGTGCTACTTGTAGTGCAATTGAGCGCCATCCAAGCTATTACAAAGTATTTCTTGAGTGCAATGGAATATATAAGGGTGGCATGATACAAGAAAAGTTTGAAGAGATGTGCTACTGTAGCATTTTTCAAATTTATGAACAAACATAGATCTTTTGTTGCATTGATTCCAGCCAATGGCCCCTGTTCTTCCCCCTGGAATAATAAAAATCAAGCCAATCTCCTACCTAGGTGAGAGATTTTATTGTGTCATAGTTTACTAGTCCTTCCCTACTCACTACCCACAACTTTCTTAAATACTTCCTCAAATGTCTGCCTAAATTTGCTGTTTCCTTTTAAAATGGCCTCCAGAACAAATATGGAAGTCTGACTTCAGCAGAAAACAGTGGATTTTTACTGGAGCACACTCCTAAACCTCTCAGACAGGCTGGCCACAGAGTTCTTGAGTTCAGTCCTTTTTTTGTGTGTGTAAAGACAATCACAACTCTGTTATAGAGGTCCCAAAGAAAGATACAAGGATGTGCTAAAGATATCCACAATAATATTTCCTGAGTCTTGAGGTCAGGAAGATAAAGTAACATTGGTTTAGATCCAGTTTTAAGTGATGGCACCTCAAGGCAACAGATTACACAATCTGGATGCCTATGTCCTTTGGAAGCTGCACATATGTGCATTGACTCAACAAATATTTATCAAGCACCTACTATGTGTCAGACACTGTTGTACTTTGTAGAACTGAAAAGATGAGGTAGACCTGGTTTTTACCTACCAAACTGCTACCGTCCAAATAGGGGAGACAGATTTGTGAATGAAAATCTGCCATGAATCATGATGAATGCCACAATGGGGGATAACTGGATGCTATGAATACATTAAGCAGGAAAATCATCTAGGTAGGACACACTCAGTAAGCTGTGAACTAAGTACAATAATAGCAGCAAACATTCACTAGGTCTTAAACAGCCACTCCCAGTTCTCAGTGTTCACATGTCTTAAATTATTTCATCCCAATCACAATTATGAGATGGGTAGAGTTTTCTTAATTATATAGATGAGGGAAGCAAGAGCTCAAGCGAAATGTCCAAGATTACATGACTAGTAAAAGAGTGAAGTCACATGCAGGAGTTTGGCTGGAATCAACTCTTAAACAACATGTGTCTCTGAGGCAGGGTGAGCCAGGGGAGGGGATGGGAGGGAGAGCCTTCTATTCAAAGGGAACCTTCTGTGTGAAGACTCAGAGGGAACTGAGAATGGTTCCTAGAGGAAGTTGTGTGACAAAGGCTGGAGAAACAGGTTTCAATCAGTTAAATGAGAGTTTGGGAGAAAGCAACAGCCCATCACATTTAGTTATCAATCCCTGCACCCCCATCACTCTACCTCAATGGATGGCCACCTCTTTGAAGGTAGGGAGAAATTTCAATTCATTTTTATTATAAAATTGCTGCCTCCCCACAACCAATACCTTGTTCCAACAATTGTCATGTATTTCATGATGCCAAGTTTAGGTTCAAACTTCTGCTAAAACTATCATCCATGGACTGACCGAATGCCTTATCCATGATCATGGTATTCCACACAGCATTGCTTCTGATCAGGGAACACACTTCACAGCAAATGAAGGGTGAGACTAGGCACATGCTTATGGAATTCTCTGTTCTTACCATGTTCCTCTTTTTCCAGAGACACCTGGCTTATAGAACAGTGGAATGGCCTTTTGAAAACTCAATAATAATGCCAACTAGGTGGCAAACCTTGAAGGGCTGGTGTGATGTTCTCCAGGAGGAAGTGCATTGCTCTGAATCACCATCCACTGTATGGTGCTGTTTCTCCCACAGACAGGATCCATAGGTCCAGGAACCAAGGGGTGGAAAGAGGAGTAACACCACTATTACCCACAGCGATCCACTAGGAAAATTTTTGCTTCCTGTCCCTGTGACCCTGAGCTCTGCTGGTCTACAGGTTTGAGTTCCAGAAGGGGAAGCGCTTCCACCAGGAGAACCAACAATTTCATTGAACTGGAATCTAAGACTGCCACCTGGTCACTTTGGGCTACTCATGCCCCTGGATCAACAAGCCAAGAAGGGGATTGCATTATTGTCTGGGGTGACTGATCCTGACTATCAGGAGGAAATAAGACTGCAACTACACAATGGAGATAAAGAAGAGTTTCCCTGGAATACAGGAGATCCCCCAGGGCCTCTCTTAGTGCTACCATGCTCTGTGATTACAATCAGTGGAAAACTGCAAAAACCTGTTCTGGGCAGGACTACCAAGGGCTCCAAAACTTCAGGAATGAAGGTTTGGCTCATTGTAGCAGGCAAAGAACTTGGCCATCTGAGGTGCTTGCTGAGGGTAAAGGGAACATGGAATGGGTAGTGGAAAAAAGGTAGTGATCAATATGAACTATGACCACATGATCAGTTACAGAAACAAGGACTGCCATGGTATGAATATTTCTTCCTTGCTTTGTAATTGCTTTGCAGATTTATGTATTTATATATAAATCAAATATCTTTGTTTTCCTCCTCATTTTATTCCCTTTATCATATGACATAAGGTGTTTTGTTCATGTTATTGTATTTAAGTTGTAAGATATAGAGTGTAAGAGTGAATATTACCCAAAGATTTTCTCCCTATTCTGGAGATATGTGATGCATTTTGGTTGTATACAGGACAGCTGAGTATTGTTACGGGAGGAAATAATCTGTGTGTTATTGTTCTCTACTTAGTAGAGTTTAAGGATGGTTTAAGTTACCTAGTTGACAAGGGGTGGATAGTGACGGTCAGGTTCGTGCATCAACCTGGCCAGGTGGTGGTGCCCAGAAGTCTGGTCAGGCACATGCTGGCCTGTGTGTTGCTGTGAGGACATTTCATGGACTTAATAATGATGATGTTGGCTGCATCCACAGCTCTTTGCACTAAGCTAAGGAGAGTGTCTTCTGCAACAGATGATACTTAATCTAATCACCAGAAGGGCTTTAAGGAGGATTCAGAAGAGACAATCACTCTTCCTGCTTCAGACAGCCAACCTCTCCTGTGAGTTCATTGAAGACCTTCATTGGAACTGCCAGCTCATGGCCTGCCCAATAGACCTTAGGCTCTTACATCTCCACGGTTATGTGAGATACTCTTATAAATTTTACATTTACAGGTATCTCCTGCTGATTCTGTTTCTCTAGAAAATGCTAGCTAGTACAGTGTTCAATTAAACTGACCATACAAGTTAAATTAGGAAATGCACTCCTCCTAATATAAATTTTGCACCAAACAACATCTTTCTTTAGTCTCACACAGAAGTTGAAGTTTTAAAATATGGAGGATATCATCCTTTACCCAGTCTTCTGATATAGCTTAGTCGTATCAAGATCAGCTTCATTCATATCTCTACTCAATGTCTGATCCCTTTTTCAACTTTTTAAACAGTTCCTATATGGGGTACTGCTGACTTTCATAGCTTCAGAGATCTAACTCTTAGTCTTAGGTGTCACATAAATACCCTAAGTTTCTGGGAAAGACCATGTTAGATACAAACAGCTCCATATCTCAGAATTTAAAATTAATAGTTACACTTCCTGAATATATATGACTCCTGTAAGAGCTTACAAACTAGGACCCTTTGCAATATGCCCCAACCTGCTATCCCATGTTCTCAACTTTAGTTCACCGAATTTTTGTATTATAGTTAGTCCATATGATTGGAGCATGATAATATTTGTCTTTTTGTTCCTGACATTTCAATCAACATACAGCTTTTAAGGTTCATTCATCTAGTTGCATGCCTCACAACTTCATTCCTTCCTGAAGCCACTCAGTAGTCCATTGTATGTATACACCATCGATCCTCATTCCATTCCTCAGTTGCTGTACTTTTAAGCCACCTCCATTCATTGTGGATCTTGAACACTGCTGCTAGAGACACCGGTGTGCAAATGTCCATTCACGTCCCTTAACTCAGCTCCTCCAGGTATATACTGAGCAATGGGGTTTCAGCATCACATGGCAACCTCACCCCTAGCTTCCTGTGTAAGCACCACATTGCCATCCAAGGGGCTGAACCTCTCATTTTCTTACCAACAAAAGTGAATATGTACATCTCCTTCTCCACATTTTCTGCAGCAGTTGTTTCTCTCTGTGCATTTCTAAATAGTTTTATTCCCACAGGTAGATGTACTTTTCCTCCAACATGTTTCACAAGGTATTTCTACCATTTTAGATTCTGAGAAGCAATGTATTAGAGTTCCATTCATTCAACCTTCTTGGTAACCTTTGGTATGGTCAGTAGTTTTTATTTTAGCCATTCTGATATGTTTGTAATGGAATCTCATTGTATTTTTTTACTTGCATTTCACTAATGATCAATGAAGGTAAATTCATTTTACATGCTTATTGGTCATCTATATATAACTTTTGGTACAATGTCCTTTGACAACTTTATTGGGTTCTTTGCTTTTTTATTATTGCATTTTGAGAGACCTTTATGTATTCTGGACACTAGTCCTTCATCGAAACAAGTTTCGCAAAAAGTTCTCCTCTTCTGTTTTTTTCTCTTTTTATTTTATTAACTTTCTTCTGTAAAGCAAGTTTTCAGTTTTTATGTAGCCCACTTTTCTTGTTTGCTAGTTGCTGGAATGCAACACAACAGAGACGGATTGGCTCTTAATAAAAGGGGATTTATTTTGTTGGTTCTTCAGAGGAAAGGCAGCTAACTTTCCACTGAGGTTCTTTCTTACGTGGAAGGCACAGGATGGTCTCTGCTGGTCTTCTCTCCAGGCCCCTGGGTTCCTATATCTTTCCCCGGGGTGACTTCTTTCTGCATCTCCAAAGGCCTGGGCTGAGCTGCAAGTGCTGAGATGAGGAATGCCGAGCTGCTTAGCTGTGCTACGTTGTGTTCTCTCATTTAAGCACCAGGAAATTAAGTCAAATGTCATTCATTGCAGCAGACACGCCTCCTAGCCAACTGCAGATGTAATTAGCAACAAATGAGGTTCACGTACCATTGGGTTATGTCCGCAGCAATAAGACTAGGTATGCTCACCTGGCCAAGTTGACAACTGAATCTAACTAACACACCCACCTTATCCAGCTGTTCCTTGATGATTTATTTACTTTGTGCCTTAGAGAGGAAATCATTATTTACCCCTAGGATGCAAAAGATTTACTGCTATATTTCTTGTAGAATTTGTTGCATAAGGTTGGCCTTTATGTTTAGGTATTTGATCCATTTCAAGTAGAGCTTTGTAAATGTTGTGATGTAAAAGTTGAGGTTTATTGTCTGATAAATGGAAATCCAATTGTTCCAGCACAATTTGCTAAAAAGACTTTCATGTCTTTGCTGAATTGCCTTTACACCTTTGACTTTAACCAATTGACCATAAATCTGTGGGCCTATGGCTAGATTTTCTATTTCTTTCCATTGACTTACACATATATCTTTTTGCCAATACAACTCATTGCTAGCATTATAAGTCTTAAAATCAGGTAGAGTCCACTAACATTTTCAAAAGTGTTTAGACAGGTCTGTCCTTTTGCTTTTCCATGTATATTTTTAAATGAGCTTGTCAGTTTCTAATTATTAAAAAAAAAAACCTCTTGAGATTTTCATTGGGATTGCACTTAATTGTTAGATTAAAATTTGTGGATAATGACATTTAAAGAATTTAAATTCTTTGAAGCCATTAATCAGCCCTTTTTATTTAGGGTCATTTCTATTTTTTTATAGTTTTATATGCTTCAGCATACAAATCTTGCACATATTTGTAAGGTTTATACTTAAGTGTTTCCTGCTTTTCTAGTGGTAATTTAAAAGAATTTGAAGACATTACTTTCTTGCAGCTTTGTTGTATATATAGAGATAAATACAGTTGGTTTATGTATAACAATCAATCCTTTCCCCATAACTTGTGGCATTCATTGAACTTTTCAGTTTTCATATTTGCTTTTACCAGAATGTCCTAGTTGTAATCATACAGTAAATAGGCTTTATAACCTTTTTTTAACTTAGCATTGTTTCCTTCATGTCTTTTCATAGTTTGTTAACTCGCTTCTTACATTTCTGAACAATATTTCATTGTATAGATGAGCCATAGTTTTTTATCCATTTACCTTTCAAAGGACTTCGTGATTTCTTATTTTTAGAAATTATGAAAAGGTATTATAAACATTCATTTGCATCCTTTTCTCTGGACATAAAATTCCCCACCTTTGAGGATATACGTCAGAGCACAATTCTTAGCTGATGTCATAAGGATATTACAACTTTCTTATAACCTATCAGCTTGTCTTCCAAAGTGGCCACATCATCGTGAATTCCCACCAGCAATGAATCTTTCAGTTGCTGCACCTCATCTCCACAGGGAGTTCCTCTAACATTTCCCCTTTGAGAAGATCTTTTCTTCTCAAAGGCTCACCTTTAAAGATTGGTGGTAGAAAGGCTCACCAATAAAGATTGACTGTGGGCTGTCCGATTTTTATGGGACATACTCCAGCTGTCCACATAGCTAGAAGGTCCAGTGTCATGTCTCATGGAGAGGGAATTGACTTCTGGCCAATTGAGGAAATACTGGGAAAATGGATTCCATCAACGTCAGCGACAAGATTTCTGAAAGAAATGCAAACAGTATGATTCAGGAGAATTTCCAACTCATGATATTTTTTTATGTGCTCAGGTTTGCAATTATAGGAACTTGATCCACCAAACAAATTTCTTTTATTTTTGTGGAGAGATTTCAACTTGCCACCTAAGTGGACTGGTCAACCAAATGATTACCAGAACTTTCATTTGAGTTAAGGACTTCATGGTATGAGCCTTAATTGTGTTAACAGCAGTTGGCTTGGGCAGTAAATGACCTTCTAATAGATTAGCTACATGCTTTCTGCCCCTTATGGCAGCTCCAGATTAGTTAAACTAGGCTTGTGTCTCTAGAGCAGATCAATATAATCTCCTATATCAAAGGCAAATCTGTTATCAATGTAAATGTTTGTTCTTAAGCCTTTAGGTATTTGGAAAGCAGAAGTAAGGGGTGTTAATTCTGTCTGTTGGATGAAAGTTTTTTAGGATGAATTCTGCTCTCAAGATCCTTTATTAAGGCAATTACGGTATATCCAGTTGTCATGTGTTGTCAGTATTTTGTTTTTAAATATGATCTATCAGTATAGAGGATTATATGTGGGTTGTCTACTGGGGTTAGCTTGAGGTTGGTCCTAGGGGAAACTTGTTTCAATAAATAGGGTGTTTTAATCGTCATCCAGTCTTGTGGAAACCGGTATTTCTTTTAATTCTAATTCAATACTGTAGGTTGAAAACCTTCAGTTAGATTCTCTCCACGGAGATTTGACACGCCCAACTGTGGGTGAAATATTTTGATTAAATGGAGGTGTGACACCAGCCATTCTAGGTGGGTTTTGATAAGATTACTAGAGTCCTTAAAAGGGGAAACATTTTGGAGAGAGATAGAAATGACAGAGTCTACAGAGAGAGAGCGGATGGAGACTTCCGAGAAGAGCTGACACAGATGCAGACACTTGGAGAACAGAGACAGATTTTTGGAGACGTTTGGAGCCCAGCTGATGTCACTATGAAATGTTAAGCAAAGCAGAACCTGTGGAGAGCCAAGGGAAAACAAGAGATAAATGCCAGCCCTGGAGAAGCAAAGTGAGGAACCACCACAGGAAAAGTGACTGAAAGCAATGGACCCCAGGAGAAGGGTCTAGCAGATGTCAGCCATGTGACTTCCCAGTTGACAGAAGTTTTTTAAAGTCATTGGCCTTTTTTGAGTGAAGGTAACCTCTTGCTTTTGCCTTACTTTGGACACTTTCTCTTCCTTAGAACTGTAAACTTATAATTTCTTAAATCCCCTTTATAAAAGCTATTCCAGTTCTGGTATATCACATTCCAGCAGCTTGCAAACTAACACAGATATCTTATGGAACAAATTGGGTGTGTCCCCAAGGGATTTATGACCCCTTAAGTTTAGTTGTACTAAATGGAGAGAGTCAACGACATATTTTTTTATTAGGGGAATGTACAAGGAGATCCTTAATATATTTTATAAGTGTTGCCTAAGGAAGAGGTTATGTCTTGAAAGCCATTTTTTCAGGGTTAATGGAAAGTGTCTGGGTGATTTTGTGAATCCCTGAGGCCTAACATCCAGGTATACTGTAATTCATTCTGTGTGAATGTGCATGGATACTGGCCATCAGTGTGGGCTGGTATGCTAAAGAAAGCACTGCAGAGGACAACTACAATGAAATGGGTTATCGAGTGGAATCTGGGATAGGAGTAGGGGAAGATTTGTGACAGCGGATAAGCAAGGAATGTCAATTTTATTTATTGCTCTCAGGCCTTGGTCAAACCTTCCTTTACCATTGGATTTTCTTACAAGGAGGCTGGTCACATTGCAGGGACTAATGCATGGGATTATTAAGGTCTGCTGTTTGAAGTCTTGAGTCATGGGAGTCAAACTTCTAATGGCTTCTGGCTTGAGGGGACATTGAGAAAGTTTGGGGTTCCTATTGGCCTATTCAGACTAAAATTATTTATGCACTTTTAATTTTTTGTAAATGCACAGGAGATTGGAATCAAACTCTTTAGGGATGGAAGCCCAGAGAGTATTATCTATTGATTGTTTAAAGGTGAAATCATTTTCAAAGCTTGCTGTGTCTGGGTGATGTATAAATTTCTCTGGTCTAAAAGGGAATAAAATTATTTCCCCCTTTCCATTTAACTTGAGATCATTTCCATTTACTTAGAGACTTGTCCTAATAAGTTGACCTGTACATTATTACAAAGTAGGAAAGAATGCATTTCTGTGACTGGTCCTTTGATAACTGAGATTGGAGCTGATTTGGAAGAGGTTTGAACTTGAGACCCCTGCAATATCTACCACATATTAGCTCAGTTGTAAGGACTGCTTATAAGAAGGATTAATAACACTGGTACTAGTTGTATGAGTTAAGAAAGTGCAAGTTTCTCTATTAGTTTTTATTTTTTTTTTTTGACTTCCTGGTTAAGTGTGAGGGATGGAAGAAAGCCACATTACCCATGGAAGCCAGTCAATGAGCATTACATGGTGGAGTTTGTGGATTGGTAGCATTGTATAATATTTGATTTTCTTTAAAACTGCTTTTTCAGTGCCCTGTTTAACTGCATTAGTGACAGTCCCCATGACGTTTTGGAATATAGGATAATTTAGGAGAGGCCTGCAGTTGTTTTCATTGTAAGACAAATGTTTTGGAAGTTTAGTGGCCTTTTCCATTTCTAGAGTGGGAGCTAACTGTTAATCAATTTTTGTCAATTCAATAATGGAGACTGCTTCCAAGTCAAATCTGTGCCTTTTTACTAATGCTGCAATGTTAACTTTCATCTCTTGACAAAGAGAGCAATAAATCAATTCTGGCTCCAGGTTCAACTAAGGATAGTCCAGAGTTCTCAGCAAACTCTGAAAACTCTGTAGTCTTTCTTGAAAATCAGAAAGGTTGGTCTCTAACCTGCTTTCAGCCTTGAACCTTGGCCCAATCAGTCTTGCACAGAATGACTTAGAAATGGCATAGAAAAACTGTGGCAATATTATTGTAGCTCTATCTAGAGACAGGGGAGCTAGCTACTGTAATAGTTATATTTTGGTTATTTCCATCTGCTATTCTAATCCAATTTTAGGCTTCTGGACACAACTGACAGATAAATTCATTGTTGTAGATGGGAAGGCAGGCTGATGTGCCTCTTCTCCTCCCTGCCAAATGCCCTTCTTTCCATCAAGGCTGCAATATGTTCAATTTGGCTAAACATATGTCAGTGGAAGCTGTTGGCCCCAGAATGAGCCAGAACATGACCCTTTGCCCATGTTGCTTCGTCTATCTCTTCTTTTAGGTGGTAGTGACAAAGGCTCCATGCTCTTAGGAACTGGAGCAGAACAACATAGGAGACTGATGATAACATTCAGCCTGAAGAAAGGCCATAAATTCCCCCCCCCAGGCCAAGATTACTTTCCTTCAGTCTTTCTTTGCAAGGAAGAAAAAATGTTTTCCACATTATCTGCCATGGATATTGGGCTTTCTGTGATGTAATTTGGAACTTAATCCTAATTTAGAGAAGATATCAGGCTGCCAGTGCAGAGAAAATTTTCAGGAGAAGTACCCAGGGAGGCCTTAAAGGTCAATACAACCAGTGCAGCACAAGAGAACTGGACCAGCAACTCACCAGCTTTGTCAAATTTCATCTTCCTGAGACACCCAAGTGTGTGACCTTGTATCTGTGAGAAAGCATGCTTTAGATTCTGGCATCATTAATGACAGAAAGTAGAAGAACCAGAAAATTTTCTGTGCTGGGTTTTGAAATTGCCTGAGAATAGCGACTCTTATTTTTTCCAGTTCATCACTTTTGGAATGGGGATGTCCATTCAATCCCTGTCCCATCATGGTATTTTAGTAGATGTTGACTTGTTTTATATTTTCAGCATTCTATAGAGGAAGAAGAACTTCCCCACTAGTTAGAGCATATCCAGAGTCTCACCCATGATCTATAAGATTTAATTGATGAGATATGGGAGTTTTGATCTGATATTGTTTAAACAAGACTTTCTATTTAGTGTTGATGCTGTAACGGGTTGATATGGGGGGTGGTATATTGGAATGGGGTGAATGTATCTTCCATGCAGTTCAGGGACAAATTTGGTGGGCAAGCTGGCAACTAGTGTGTTGAATAACATCCCAAGAAAAATACTGGGAACCCATGCATGCATTCATATTTGTAATTGGTTATTTGCTGATGTAATTAACCTAAGGATCTCATCTCATTCAATACACAGTTTCCTAATCAGAGAAAGGAGGTGAAGATGGAGACATGGACACAGAGCAGAGACACAGGGAAGGTGGCTGTATGATGATGGAGGCAGGGACTGGATTGATTCTGCCATAAGCCAAGGACCATCAGGCAGCACCAGCAGCTGGAAAGGTTACGGTACAATACTCTCTCTGTATTTTCAGAGGGAGTGTGACCCTGCGAATATGGAGGGTTTGGAATTGTAACTTCCAGAACAATGAGAGAATAAATTTTAAGACATCCACTTGTGGTAATTGCTGCACCTTTAGAAATGAATTCACAGCACAAAATAAAATAAAAATAAAATAAAGATAATAGGACAGACTTCACATGTTTGGATATCAGCTGTTGTAAATGAGGTAATCCATGTACACTGCTTCACAAATTGCCTAGACCATAGACTCTCAATACATGCTGGGTACCACTGTTTAAAAATAAGTACAATATAAAATGTGCTATCATCAATTGTAACAAAAGTTCCACATCAATGCAAGCTTTTGGGCATGGGCTGGTGTGTGTAAATCATGTATTTTATGAATGATTTTTCTATAAAACCACTTATATGATAAAACATAAAAAAATAAAATCTGTGGTTGATGACTGGCCATGCCCACCCTAGTATTGGAGAAGAGGAATTTTATATCCCTTTCTGCCATTCTGTCACAGTGAGCAAACCAGGGGATGGGCCCTGTGGCAGCCACCATGAGCATGTGGTATGGCCATTGATAGCATCTCCATGGAGAAAGCAATTTGCTATTCTTCCCTGTAATGTATCATCCTCTTCTTTCTGCTTTTCCCTGGATGCTAAAATGTGTTCTTTAGTGGTTTCAAAATAGTTGTTTCAGACAGTTCCTACCTGTTGTTTAGGTGGAAAGACTGAGTCCTGGAGCTCCCCAATTACAATCTTCCCTTATTTCACTTTTGAGAGATTATAAGTGATTTTGTATTTTTACAGTTTTAAAATAATTTTGGGGGCAGTGTGATGGTGGCTCAGGGGCAGAATTGTCACCTGCCATGCTGGAGACCCGGATTGGATTCCTGGTGCCTGCCCATGTAAAAAAAAAATGTTGGAGAAATTGTAGGTTTGCAGTAAAATCATGCAGATAGTACAGTTCCCCTCCTTCCATTACTGACACATTTTTGGTAGAGTGCCTTTGTTATAACTGATGCGAGACTATTATTAAACTGTACTGTTAAATATAGAACAATTTACATTATGCTTCAGTGTTCATTTTGTACAGTCCTATGATTTTTTTCAATATATTTTTTCTGGTAGCATATATGCAACCTGAAGTTTCTCCTCTTAACTACATTCAAAGATAAACTTCAATGCTGTTGGTCTGTATTCACAATGTCATGCTACCATCAAAACCATCCATTAGCAAAGTTTTTCATGACCCCAAA
>PVIY010049050.1:0-16942 GCA_004026745.1 Myrmecophaga tridactyla | reverse complement strand
GGTGGGCAAGGATGTGCAGGTCCTGGGAGGGTGGGGGGTGGGCAGGGGGGTTGCTTGGAACACGGAGAGGGGTGAGGGTTGGGTTGTGAGGGGTTGGGAAGGTGTGGGGTGTGGGGTGTGGGAGGGGTCTGGGGCTTGGGTGTGGGGGGTGTGGCGTGCATATGCGCAGTGAGGGTGTCAAGGCGGCTTGCAATTGCGTGGCTCTGGAACTAGCTTCTGTACGCCGAGCGAACAGTTGGAGAGGGGCTCGGGCCAGTGTCTGGCACCCACACTCGGCAGGTCTGGCATGCTCAGGCATTCCATGGCAGGCGACTCTCTCCAGGAAACCCCTTCCAAACACCCTCAGGAAGGGAGGCCAGCAGTACCTGAGGCTGGAATCCCCGTGATGTCAAAAGCAGGCAAAAGGATGGAGTTCCAAACCAGGCTAGGTCTTCTTTCCTTTTGATTTGGATTGATAATACTGGAGTTGGCTCCAGGAGAGCTTTGACAGTACAGTGCTAAAGGCAGGGACTGGAGTTAAAAATAAAAGCATTTCGTATTTGAAATAGTAAGAAAGGCTTGTTCTGGTCTCACTACATAAGCTTTCCCCAACTACTCTTATCCAGGCTGGACAGAGGGTGTAGGGAGGGGCTGGGGGCTGCCAGAGAGGTGCCCATTCCCGCCTGCAGCTTCTCTGCCTGCTTTCCAGATGAGCTGATGTGGGAGGAGGAACTGAAGGTGGGGAGTGGGCCTGACTCGCCTCCCTCCCTGCCCTCCTTGGTTTCTCTACTTGGATTTGGAATTTGAGCTGGGCCAGGGCCCTGAGGTGTTGTTTCAGAAGGTTATGATATCTGGGTGTGACAAGAGCCAGTCTCTCCTGGGAGCTGCCTCCCTGAGGCACCCAGGCGGCCTAGGGAGCAGGGAGTGTGCAGAGGAAATCCCCTGCTAGCCTGAGCCTGGGGGGCCCGGGAGCCCCTCCCAGCCTCAGGGGAGGATGTGGATTTGGCTTTGGGCCCTGGCCAGTCCAGGCCATCCTCCCCGCCCCCCAACCCCATTCACAGACTCCCAGGCTGCCTGGGGGAAGCAGGCTGAGGCCTCCAGATGGGGGCACATTTTTGGAATTCCAGGCATGTCTGCTCCTTTTCCAGGCCCAGCACTGCCTGGAAATCAGGAACTTTGCAGAGCTGTGGAGTTTTGGTCTCTCTTTAGTCTGTAGTCATAAGGACTAAGGGAAGGGTCTTTCCAAAATGCACCCTCCCGGGGCCCCCTGCACCACCCTGGCAGACGCAGCCATGCCCTCTCTCCCCCCATCCCCCACCTCAGCCTCTGCCTAGGGGGACAGCCCTCCCACCAGCCTTTCCCAGAGGACCCAGGATTGGAGGGTGGCCATAGGAGGGCTTCTTCCCCAGGACACGTGATTCCAGAACAAGATCTTACAAAATGACATGGCTTCAATCGGTGATCAAAGCTCCATAGGAAATTCTTTTTAAAAAAAGGTTAAAAATTTGGGATATCATATTGAAAAATTAAAAATAAAAATGAAAAAAGCTCTTAAATTTTGACTGTGACTCTCCATTAACAAAAAGTATGTGTGTTTGATGGTAAAATGAGACAATTTCACAGGATATCTGACTTTTGTGATACGGCCATAGAAAGGGTCACTTTTGCAAAGAAGAGTCTGCTGGCTCATGCCTTTCCCTGGGCACCTGGGCTGGTGGTGGGTGCCTCTTCCCCAGTTGCTATGGGAAGGGGGTTTCTCCTCTTGGGCCCATGCCCCTCTCAGCTTTGACCACAGGCGTGGAGGGTGAGAGCGGCAGTTCTCCAACTCTGCTTGACTTTACCACATCCCACATCTTTTTTTTGCAAGATTCTTAATCGCACCCTGCTAATTGTGTATGTATTGCTGAGGTGGGCAACAAGCAAGGTGGGGGCTATGGCAAGAAGGACCTCTGAACTCAGAATCATGGTTGTTTCTCTCACTTTCTCCTGGGGGAAGCCAGCCGTCATGTCATGAGGCAGCCTGAGCAGAGACTCACGGGACACAGGACTAAGGTCTGTAAAGACCACTTGAGATTCCCCAGTGGAGTCTTCAGAGGAAACTGCAGCCCCAGCTGTTGGAGATTGAATCATGTCCCTACAAAAGAGACGTTCAGGTTCCAACCCCTGGCCCTGTGGGTGTGACCTGATTTGTAAATAAGACCTTTGAAGATGTTATTAGGCTGTGCTCGAACTGGATGAGGGTGGCCCTTCAATCAATGTGTCTGAAGTCCTTATAAGCAAAGGACATTGGACACAGAGAGAAACCCTGGGGAACAGCCAGAAGCTGGAAGTCAACAGAACCCAGAAGACAAAAGGGAAGATGCCGCCATGTGCATTGCCATGTGATGGAGAAGCCCATGATCTTCAAAGATTGTGGACCATCCAGAAGACACGTCCGGCAGGAAGAAGCAGTCTTGCAAAACTGTAAGCCAGTCAATTCCTGTTGTTAGGCCAACCCATTGTATGGTGTTTGTTTTAGCAGCTGGAAAACTACAACACTGGCTGACGGCTCCACTGCAACCCACGAGAGACTCTGGGTCAGAGATGCCCGCTGAAAGTGTGCCCAGATTTCTGACCCACAGGAACTGTGAGATAATAAATGTCTGTTGTTTTAAGCTGCTACTCTTGGGGGTAATTTGTTACACAGCAATAGACAGCGCAGGTGGCTTTGCCGAAGAGAGCTAGCTTTTAAACATGGGGAGATCTTATTTACCCTTTCTACAGGAAGATGAAGACCCTTTGTATGCAGCACCTTCTCTTGCTTTGGGCCCCATGACCTCGAATAAATGACGGGATCATTGTTATGGATTGAACTGGGTCCCCAGAAAGGTATGTTCAAGTCGTAATGCCTAGTCTTGTGACTATGGTTTTATTGGGAAATAGGATCTTTGAAGAGGTGATTAGTTAAGATGAGTCAAACTCAGTTAGGGTGGGCCACATCCACTGTGGCTGGTGTTGTTAGAAAGGGAGAAAAATTGGACACAGTCAGAGAGAGAGAGAGAGAGAGAGAGAGAGAAGACAGCCAGGAAGGGAGGCAGAGATAGAGTTATGCTGCAAGCCAAGTAACTCCATGGATGGACGGTGAGCTACCGCCTGAACCCAACAGACCTCAGGGGCACAGCTGTACCGACACCTTGATTTGGGACTCCTGTCCTCCAGAACCATTAAACAATATGTTGCCATGGTTTTAAACCACAGTTTGTGCTATTTTGTTACAGCAACTCTGGGGAACTAAGACTGATAAGAGGCTGCAGCTAATGCATGATGGTGGCAGCTACAAATCATTCGAACCAATGAAGAAAAGCAGGCAGGAAGAAAATCCCTATTTTATTGCAAAGGTTTCTGCATCAGGAAGAGAGTATTCTTGCTGTACCTTCACCTCCTCAATTCTCCATCAATCCATTTGATCACCCATTTCACCCATCTGACAGCCCCTGGATGTCATCTCTGGTTTGGAGCTGGGCTGGAGATATGGAGGTGATGCAGAGGGCCTCCCAGGCCATGGGGGATCCCAGTTAATGTTTCTCCAATATTAGCAATAAGGCAGAGAGGGGGGCCAGTGCAGTGGGTGAAGTAAGCTCCCTGAAGGGAAGGTGGCGGAAGTCCTGCTTGGGGACAGGCCACAGGAAAAGTGGCCTCTGGAGGGTGCTGTGAGGGGGGCCGAGGGTTTGCAGACAGGCTGGTGGAGGGAGGCGTGCCTGGCTGGAGGGGAGAGAAGGAAGGATCAAGCTTGCTGGGTGGCCAGGTCTTCCTGCTGCTCTGCCTTCCTTGCGGGGGCTGAAGGCCTGTTTTTTGGCCCATGCCCAGTCCTGAGTCTGCCACAGGTGTCCAAGTGGAGCTCCTGAGCCACAGGCTTGGGCGATGCTCGCCGTGGTTTCCTGCCACCACCTAATTGCTCCTCCCTTTTTGCAGCCTGGACCTTGACCCCCATCCCTGCTGCCCGTGGTCTAACTCACACGTATTCTCCTGGCAAAGACTCCAAATTTTGCATTCACCAAAGTCCACAGGCCTGGGACCTCCTGAATGGACGTTAATTAAAGTGTGGAAGGTTGGGAGCTCCTGTGGAAAGGTGCTGCGTGCCAGGGATCTTATTTTAAAAACCGATGATCAGAGCCCTCCCCTGAGATGGCATAATTAGGCAACAATTGCTGTCCTTGAGCGGCTGTGACTTTAATAACCAAGTAGATTGTAATTGAGCCCGGCCGCCGCTGCCGGACGCAGGGCTTCGCAGTGAAGGGGGAGAGTCCCACCCGTAGCAGCTCATTACAGGAACAGACTTGGATTCCAGGGAAGCTGGCCAATTATTTTTTTCTATAATTCAAATGTGGTTTTAATCTCCGTCCTTGCAATTTCCTCTGAGGTGAATGGAAATGTCTTTCTGTCTCTTTATACTGGTCTGGTATTGAATTGATCAAAAACCCCGTGGCCAAAGCTGCCTGCACAAATGTCAGTTTAAACAGTGCCGGCTCAGCCCCTGTCTCAGAAGCAAAAGTTGGGGGATGGGGTGAAGAAACCCAACGGGAGGGTGGGTGGATGGGCTGCAAGAGCCGGGAGCCTTGTCGTTTAACCATGGTTGGTCACTCACTGGTGGCAGAATCGGAGCATATCACCCCCAATATCAGCCCCTCCACTGCGTACGCCAGGGATCATGTTTTCCAGGTTCCCTAGTGGGGAAGTTGGGGCCATGGGATAGGGTTCTGGCCGTGGGAACGTGGGCAGAAACTAGGGGACCCCCAGCTTGCCACACTGTTGCTCATTGACCAACAGGAGGCAGAAGTCCTGGCGGAGGACCCCAAAGATGCACAAAAGACAGCGTCCCCAGAAAATGGTAGAAGCTGGCATCCCCACGTCCCCAGGAGAACCACAGACCACAATATCTGCCTTGGGCTTTGCATGAACAAGAAATGACTTTTTATTGTGTTTCTTGTGTTGAGTTGTGTTCTTCCCTAATTTCCATCTGCTCAGACCCTAAGAATGTGACTTTATCAGATGTAGGGTCTTGGCCTCTATAAAGGTCATGCTGGATTATGGTGGGCCCTAAACTCAATGCCTGGTGTCCTTAAGGAATGGCCACTTGAAGAGGGAAGGCTTTCAGGAGATGGTGGAGGCAGAGATGGAAGTGAGACGGCTGCAAGCTGAGCACGGCCAGCAAGTCCAGCAAACCCCAGAAGCTGGAAGAGGCAGATGTGGATCCCAGGCCCTAGAGCCTCCAGACAGCGTGTGACCCTGCTGGCACCTTGAGTTCAGACTTCTGGCCACTAGAACTGTGAGAGAAAAAATTTCTGTTGTTTTATTCCACCCAGTTTGCAGTACTTTGTTACTGCAGCCCAGGAAAACAATACATGTGTTAATCAGAGTTTTTGTTTGTTACAGCAGCTGGCATTAAGCCACCCTGACTAATATACACTGGGACTCAGTTTTCTCACTTGAATGGCACTGTCCCCAGATCACCTCCCAGGGCTGTTGCAAAGAGCAGCTAATGGATGGGAAAATACTTTGACATGGGTAAACATCTTCAAAGTAGTGACTGTATTTAATTCTGAGTTAATAAGGTTATAACATTTAACACTGTGTTTTATTTTCACAATTGTGGTTTATGTATGGTTCAAAGGCTGGGTAGTAAAATGGAGAGAAAGCTGGAGACAGAAGGTGAGAGTCGGGTCAGGAGGTGAGGGTGGGAGCCAGAAAGTGAGGATTGGGGTCTGGAGGTGAGGATTGGGGTTTGGGGGTGAGGTGGAAGTATGAGTGAGGGTGGGAGTCAGGAGGTGAGGGTAGGAGTCAGAAAGTGAGGGTGGGAACCAAACCAGGAGGTGAGGGTGGGAGCCAGGAGTTAAGGGTGGGAGTCTGGAGGTGAGGATGGGATACTAGAGGTGAGGGTGGGAGTCTGGATGTGAGGGTGGGAGTCTGGAGGTGAGGGTGGGAAACTGGAGGTGAGGGTAGGAGTCTGGAGATGAGTGTGGGAGTCTGAATGTGAGGAAGAAGTCTGAGTGAGGGTGGGAGTCTGGAGGTGAGACAGGGACCAGGGTGTAAGGCTGGGGAAAATGTCTGGACAGCTGAGGCCCCGGAATGTGGGGAGTCTAGAAGTGACTGCCAAGTATTCTGCAGTGGATTGAGGGCCTGGGGGGCTGCTCCTCACCTCAGGTGGCATCTTTCCTCCCACCTGGGCTCCCTGGAGCGGGCATTTACTTGCTTATTGAGTGGAGGATGGCTCCCTGCTCAGTGAGGCTGAGGAAGGAGCCTGAAAGCCTGAGGGCAGCAGCCTTGGCCCTCCAAGCCCCTAAGGCTGCAGCCCGGCCCTGACTCACCAGCCCTGTGGGTTGCTCTGGGCCTCTGTGTGGCAAGGAGAGCAGGGTGGGTCATGGCCTCAGGAGGTGCCCCAACCAGCCCAGCGGGCTGAAGGCTGCCCTGAGCCTGTGCCCACCTCAGCCGGCCTGATCTCTGACCTACTCTCCCATCTGGTGCTGTGACACCCCTCTTCCTGCCAAGCCCGAGGCGGCTTCCCTCCTTAGTCCCCATGCCTCCTAGGACCCTGCCTCTGGGGTGCAGGAAATGGAGCCCCTGCCTGGTCCTCACACTGGGCATACAGCTTCAGCCTCCTGGGACCCCCGTTCCTCATTCTATGGGTGTAATCTCACTGCAGGGATCCCACGAGCATTAGCTGAGGGGATGTGAAGCAAGCCTGCTGCCTGAGCAGAAAAAGGAGACTGACAGCATGTCTCCCATGTGGCCTGCCCAGCTCTCATGTGCACCTATCCCGCCTAGCAGGCTGAAAGGGCCCAGGACAGACATGGCGGCGTGTCCACCCTGTTGTCCTCAGGACCTGATGGGCAGCTGTGCTCAGTCCACACACGCTGCCCAGGGCTGACCCACGGTGGAAACATGGGTGCCCATCCACATCCCACAAGCCTGGGTGTGTGCGGCGGGAGATGGACCTGGGTTTGGGAGCCCAAGAAGAGGCTGCAGGGAGCCAGAGGTGCAATGGGGACTCTGGATGCTTCTGTGTCCCCCAGCTGCCTCCAGGTGCTCCGAGCATGAGGCTGTCGGGGCTGCCATCCCGCGGAGGAGAGGTGACTGCCCACTTCTGGGGAGAGGGCAGGATTCTTGGTTGGATCATGGAGTTGTGTATTCTGGGAGTTCACAGCTCTCATTGCTCAGCATCCATGTGAAAATGGTAACATTTTCATCGAAATAGGAAATGAAAACCTGAGGAATAATCCCTGGGCGCTTTGGTGGTGCCATGCTAGTGACCACTACGCTGGGGTCCAGAGATGTGGGTTCTGATTCTAGCCTGGCCCTAACCCACTAGCTGCATTTGACCTGCTATGGCAGGCTCGGCTGATACAGGGCACCCGCCATGCCCACCCCTACCAGGCATCAGTAATTCACCCACGATGCCGGGGCTGTTCTCTGCCCACCAGGCATCACCAATCCACCCTGGTATACTTTCAGCCTCAAACTGCCAGGGAGCCTCAGAATCCTTCTTAACACAATGCTCCAAGCTACTAGTGGCTGATGACTTTAAAAACAACCCATTTTTCTCATGTTAAAGTCTGAAGTGGCTCAGAGCTGGGCAGGGTCTCCCCCATGGTCGGGTCCTTCCTGGATGGAGCGTCTGGAGTTTCTGGAGCCTCTGGGGCAGGGACTCAGAACCACTGCTCATTGGTGGTGGCCAGAGGCTGGCTGAGTCCAGGCTGTGATCAGAATAAAGCTCGGGTTTCCCCAGGGGAGGCTGCACTTGGATTAAGGGGGACATTGTTCCCCAAGCAAACGAGCAGGGCTTTTCATGCGAGTTCCCTGGGAAATGAGACAGGCCTAGACCCCCCGCAGCTCGTCTGCACCCTCAGTGCTCACTAGCCCTGGAGAGCATTGCGCTTATAAGTGCCATGGAAACAAAATCACCTTATTGTTGTCTCTCCTCCCTTGATTTTAACAGTAATGCATACTCTTTGTAGAGATTTTGGAAAAGGCCTGAGAGGATAACAAGCCTGGGGATGCTGGCTGGAGACCCCTAGCCAGGAGGATGGTGGGGGAAGTGGCTCTCGCAGGCGGGGTGGGGGCTCTGCCTACGACCTCTGTGACCCGGGCCGAGGGGCTGGGGCGGCACTGACCGTGGGAACAGGCTGCCGCTGCAGCTGGGGGCGTCCATTGTCCTGTGTCCTGCCCACCCTGTAAATCCTTCTCAGCCTGGAGTCTGGAATGTTCCCCAGCAGAGATGGATACGATGTCCCAAGCTGTGCTCGCCCTCAGGCCCTGGTGATTTAGGAGGAGTCCCCACCCGAGGAGCTGTCCTTTGCCAAAACCCTGCCAAGGAGGAATGTGTGCAGGGGTCAGGGTCATCCCTGTGGTGACATATGGGGTCAGGGTGGCCCGAGGCCAATCTAGATGGGCCGACAGGAGACGCCTCTGAATGATGAAACATTTTTCTTCCCCCAGCTGTCCGGGCTGCAGCCGTGGGGAAGGTCAGGGGGCACAGAGGGACCCCCACTTAAACACCCGGGGGAGACTCTCCCCCCTCTTAGCACCCCCCACCCCACTCTGCTCTTTGGCCTTCTGTGTGTGCTGTTCACAGCTTTGTAAGAATTTCCCAGAATTTCAGGGAATGAACCTTGGAACATTTAAGACAACCCCACTGAACTCAGCAGGCTGAAGAATTTGAATTAATGGGCTTGTCCCAAAGAAGTGGCTTGTGTAGGTGAAGGCAGCATCCTTGAGCCCGATTGCCCCTTTCTAGCACTGAGGCCTTGTTCTAGTTTATTCTCTCTCTGGGCCTCAGTCATCTCATCTGTAAAATGGGAATGACAGACAGTTGGGCCTCCTTCCTAGAAGGTGCATCCAAGAAGCTTGGTACACCCTGCATCCACCCTGCTCCGGGCCCACATGCCTTCAGTGATGTTATCTGTGCATCTTGCTTGCAAATACATGCTCTCCCCTCATCCCAACAACAGTTCTGCAGGACAGGACTGCTAAGCCCCCCTAGACAGTCCAGCAGCTGGCCTGAGTTTCCATGGTCAGGCTTGGTGACAGGCCTGTGACTCCAAGGTCTCCCCTGGCCTCTTTGGGATTTCACATTACCTCTCTGCCCCTTCTGGCAAGGGCCATGCTGTGCTAATGTGTTGAGCAGTAGCTCCTCTGTCCTAGCTGACCTTTAAGATGGTCCTCAATTGTCAGGACCTTCCCTGTGACTCAGCTTAGACCAACGGGATTCAACAGAAGTGAAGCTGAGCTAGGGCATAAGAAGCCTTGTAGCCTTCATTGGGCCTCTCGGGATGCTTCCTCTTGGCACCTAGGGCCTGTTGTAGTGGACAGCCCCAGCCAAGCCCAGTGGAGAGCCAGCGCTCACAGCCATATTGGGTGTGCCATCTTGTGGGATACCATCTTGGAGGGTGCCATCTTGTAGGTACCATCTTGGGGGATGCCATCTTGGAGGGTGCCATTTTGGCCATCCATCATCATCAGACCTTTGGATGACAATAGGTCTCAGCTGACACCTGACTGAGCACTTGAAAGGCCAGAACAAGACCCTCCCAGTCAACCCATGAACTATAAGAAATAGCAATAAGTTGTTTTAAGCTAAAGTTTTGGGGGGAAGGGTGCAATGTAGCAATAGATAACTAGAGCCTCTTTCTCACCTTCCCAGGACTACAAGAAGGGGCTATAGTGGGGTTGGGGGACATTCCTAGAAATTTCCTCCATACCTGATCTCTTTCTTTAGAAACCAGCCAAGTAATGAGTGCCAGAGGGGACCCTGGCAGCTGCAGGGTCTTCCAGGCTAGATTGCTGGATAGGGACTTAGGGGAGGTGGTATGAGAGCTACCCACTACTTCTGGGGTCCTGAGGGTGGTTGCTGCTCATAAGAACCTAGGCATAACTGGCCCAGGGTTTGAGGAGTCCTGGTTGAAACCCTGAAATATGGGACTTATTCAACCCCTCACAGTGGGTCCTGCAGGTATGGGTGTGGGTGTCATTGTCCATCTCAGCATCTGTCTCCTCATTTCTCTTCTTCCAGCCTCTCCCAGCCCTGCATAAACCACAAATGAGTTCATCTCATTCCTGGCCCCAGATGGAGATCCAGGGTTAATGCCAAGTAGTCCAGAAGGAATCTGGGATGTTGGTGTAGAAAGCTGGTATGTTCCTCAGGATGGTAAGCACCAGAGGCCCCAACCGCAAATGCCATGGACATGAAGCTTTCCCCAGTGCCATAGTTAGTTTTCAAAAGGACTTTGTGACTCGTGGATAAAACCTTTAGGAATATCTGTTTAAGGATAGGAGAGCCGACTGTTGTCATTTCTGGTCAGAGTGCAAGCCCCATAGTTAGGGCTGCAGGGACCTCAGGGGTCTTTGCTCTTCTTTGGCAAGGCAATGAGTGGGGGTCTAAGTGGAATGAGACCCTAGAATTAATGCCAGACCTCTTGACTCCTTGTCCAGAGCTTTCTCTCTCTCCACCTTGGCTCTTATGGCCTTGATGGCCTGTGAAGACTCTACCTGACCTGTGACATAGGAAGTGGTCAGCAATGTTGGTGGGTCTGGCCTGTTCAGCCCAGCTTCCCTTTGGGTCTGTCAGAGGCCATGTTGACATGACCCCCCCACAGGCAGGCTGCAGGTACTCCCATCCCCTTTGGGGACCGGTGTACCTATCTGTCCTCATTCTAAGTGGTTGCATTTCCACCACCAGGGTCCTGGTGCTGACTCAGGAGAGCAGTAGTGCCTTCCATGGAGTGTGCATACTGGGCACCTGCCTGCTGGCCGCATCACCCTGAGGGCCACAGGATCCTGGTGGTGTGGGGAGATGAGAGCTTAGAGTGGATCAGCCCAGGTCCTCTGAGAATGTCAGGACAGCACAGCCTCCAGCTCAAATTGCAATGGATGACAGCCATGCAATTGTTTTGGGAACTTGAAAAATTTGGGTTTCAAGAAAAATCAGAATTTCAGTGCTGGTGAGTAGCCTTGAATGCTTCAAACCATTTTCTCAGTCTCAGAAGCCATCTACTGCAACCCTTTATACCAAGGGGAAACAAAGGCCCAAGGGAAGTGCCACTGTGAAGGTCAGTAAAGCTATCTGCAGCAGGATTTGGGTCTCCCAGCACCAGTGCAGCACATTTGCCCCTGAATCAAAGGGCTGTGTATTTACTCTCAGATAGTCCAATGAAACTGAGGAGGCCAGTAGACAGCGGGGGATGGGGTCTCACTTGTTTTACGACCTGATGAAGCAGACTGATTCTGCAAGATGAAGAACTCTTATCTCGCCATCTGGCTGACTGGGTCCCATCTCTCATTTCACTGGCTTGTGCCTGAGGTTAAGCTCACCCTACCCTGGCTCCTGTCTCTCTCTCCTGCCCCTCAGCAGCCAAACTGTCCATGACTTCAACCATTCCACATCAGCAGGAGGGCGGCTTTTGTGATGGATGGATGAATGGATGGATGGATGGATGGATGGGTGGGTGGGTGGGTAGGTGGGTGGATGGGTGGGTAGATGGATAGATGGGTGTCTGCTGTTGACTTAGCCACACAACAATGAAATCCAGAATCCTCTCTGTTGGGCCTTCCTTTCTTCATTTCCAAATGGCTTTTCATGCTAGCAGTGAGTGTGCTCTGGGAAGTGCACCATCAGGAAGTAGTCTCCTGGCAGAACATAGCTCTCTTGGAACCCACTGAAACGTACTGTGGAGATAGCAGAGTCCCCATCTCAGTGAACAAGCCAGGTGAGTGGTACCTATGTCCTCTGGCTGTGGTTATCCCTCCTTGCATTACAATCTACATACGACCCAAACAGCACTGCCTCTATCACCCCAGACTTAGGGAGACATGAAGTGGAGAACGTGGGTCTTGGAATCATCAGGTCTGGTTTTGAAACTCGAATCCACCACTTACCACCTGGTTGACCTTGGAAAGGTCACACCCATTTGCTCACAAGTGTGTTCACATGAAAACAAGAAAAGATCATGTTCTGAATGTCCTTGAGGAATGTACTGAGACACTTGTGGAACTTTTTCTTTTATTCCCCATTTCCTGCACCAAGACTAATTGTAGGATCCCCTTTGGGGGGTGTTGTAGGTTAAATTATTTACCCCATATAAAACCAAACATATTCTTAATTTTTATCCATTCCTGTGGGTATGAACCCAGTGTAAATAAATAAGGCCTTTTGAAGTTGTCATTTTAATTAAGGTGTGGCCAAGTGAATCAGGATGGGTCTTAATTCCATTGCAGGTGGCCTCATAGAGACAAAGCCATGGTGACCAGTAGCAGCTGAAAGCCGGTGGCACCTAGAAGAGAAAGAAGAAGACATCGCCATGTGATGGGAAAGCCAAGGATCCAAGGACACTGCAGATCCCACGAGGAAGCCAGTCTGCCAGCTTCTGAAACCGTGGGTCAATAAATTATTGTAGTTAAACCAGTCCACTGTGTGGCATTTATGCAGCCTGGAAACAAAGACTCGGGGTGGGGGAGGTTGTGTGCATCTTACACAAAGAAGTAAGCCTTGCCAAATGTATGCTCCCAGGAGCATTGAGGTGGAGGGGCTATGCAGCTGACATGGCTATTTACAGCTTTGTGTTCATGGCCAGCCTTTCGTGGCTCCATTGCTCCAGCCTTGGGGATGTTCCCAGCAGCAAGCAGGGCCTACTGATTCTCCAAGTGCTCCTTTCTGGTGAGCAAGGGTGGGCTGCCCCTGGCATTGGGTCTCATTATGGTGACCCCCAAAGGGCCCCCCGGCTTCACATACCTGCTGTCTGTGCAGGGGCTCACCACAGAGTTCCTGGCATGATACCTCAATAGGTGCAGGGTCTGAGTCTGTCTTTCCAACACTGTGCCCTGGGGACCCCACCCCCCTCGCCCCCCAAGCCATTTCTCTGCTCCTCCGAGACCTGAGACTTGACACGTCTTGCCTTGGCCATAAATTACCAACATCTAGTAATTATATGAAAATTTATGAACTCCCCTTTTGGCTATGAATACACAGCCTCTCCTTTTCTCCTTTTGAGCCGTGAGACTGGTGGGCTGTACTGGGCTTCATTCATCCCCAGGATGTCAGCAAAACTTGTTGAGATAATTGAAGAGCCAGGCGTGCAGATAAAGAATGTAGAGAATTGAACGGAAGCCGTGCTTTATGGTATTTCTTGGGGGAATGCAGCCCCCAGGGAGAATGGAAAGTGGGTAAAGCAGACCTCGGGGGGACCACGTGTCTTGGGGGAGGTGGTACTGTAGGCACAGCTGGGACGGAGAAGTTCAGGGTTCTCACTTCTGCCGGCCTGGCAGAAAGCAGGGGGAAAAGGCTGGGGGCGGGGGCTGGGGCTGGGTCTGCATCCTCCTGCGCTCCTCGGCTGTGCCTTCTCGTCTCTCTGTGGGCCCTTGCTCCATTTGCATGATTTGCTCCATGTCTTCATACCTGACGCTGTTGTGAGGCTTATATATGAGGCCCATGGGCCTGGGTGTTTCACAAACAGTGATGGTGGCAGATGCCCCTCGCTCACTGGAGCTCAAGCAGCTTGAGGCTCAACTCTCTTTGGGAATCTGGCCATCACACCAGGATAAGGGGTCCAGGAAGACTCTAGGGTCCTAAGGGAAGGCAGCTGTGTGTCCTCGCTCCTCTCCTGCATGGCCTGTGGCCTCTGCAGGCCCAGCAGCTGCACGTTCAGGTTATGTGTGTCGCCACTGATTCCTGTCTTGTCTCCCAGCTTGAGAGTAAGCTCCTTGGGGCAAGGATGGTGATTTTATGTTCACAGCCACATCCCCGAGTGCTCTGCAGAGTCCCCGCACACAGTAATTGCTCAGTAAATGTTTATAGAACTGCAGGTTGGAGTTCATACCCAATTCCCCACTCTCCTTCAACCCCACCACCGAGGGCTACCCCTCATCTGTTGGATTTCCCCCTGCATCCGAGGGCTTGCTGCCTCTATTCACACCCCCTACCATCCCCACACCAGCCCCTTCCAATCTGGACAGTTCTGGCTATTTTACTGCTTTCCAGAGACCCTGTCCTTGGACTGTACGGGGCCAACGTGCAGGGCTGGCCTTGGGGTGGGAAGAGAGGCCCCTCTCTCCATGCTCTGAAGCGGCTCCAGGGCTGGATTCCTCCAGTCCTCTGTGTACTGCCCCAGCCGAGCAGCTGCACTGGGGCCTCCAGCCTATTGGGGCTGCCCCGCCTCTGCCCCTTCGCTCACCACCCTCTCTCCCGGGAGCATCCTGTCCACTTGCCGCCAGACACTTTCTGACTTGTGGGACTCATCTCCCTTTGACCTTTCCTGGGGTCCTCTCCTGGTCCCCCAAGGGGACTGCCTACCCCTCATTGTGCCCCACTGTGGCATCTGGCCCTCAGTGCAGCACCAAGGACACACTCGTCCTCTTGCTCACTTCCTCACCGAGCTCTGAGCTGGACCACTCCCTTCTGAGTTCTTCGCCATTTACTCTGGGCCAGGTGACACCCCTCTGGGCCCTAGGCCAGTATGATCCCACTCTGGGCTCTGAGCCTGGCTGCCCCCACCTACCCCCAATCTGGGTTCTGACCCCTTGAGGCATCTCACCGTCCCCAGAGCTCATCCCAGGAGATGCACGCCCATTTATTGGACAAACATCTGGCTTAGCTCTCTGTCCCCTGAACAGACTCCAGCAGGGGCTCGGGGCTGGATGCGTGCCCCTGGACGGCAGCTCCTCTCTCCGTTCCAGTTGGGTCTCCATTGAAGACTCAAACGTGTGGTTGCAGGACCGTAAGCGGGAAAGAGGGGGGAGCCCCTAGAGGCAATAGGGGTGGGGGCCGTCTGGGCGGGCCGCGTGGTGAGGCCCTGACATGTCCAGGGGCATATTTGTGTCGGCTGTGCTCTGCTCAGTGGTGAAGGAGGAATGGGAGGTATGTGAGCTGTGCAAACACCACTTGCACTTGCTCGCCCAGGCTGGGGTGGGGCTGGAAGGGGGGCTGTGTAGCCTTCCTCTCTGCCCCCCAACCCGGGAGACGTGAATCCTCTCTTCTGGACTCAGAACAGGGCTTGGCAAAGCCTGCCTTTTCAGAGACGCAGCCTCTGATGAGGGGAACCAGCATTGCTACATTCCCCAGGCCCCTGTCATGGTGGCTGGCCCCGGGGGGAAGGAGGGGTGTCATCTTCCAGGGGCCTGGGGCTGCAGGTCACAGAGGAACCTGCCAGCGGGGAGCAGGGGCTGGAGGCAGGCTGGGGTGCTTCGGTCACGCATGCCAGTGATGTGGAAGGGCCCTCTGCCTGTGGACAAGTGGGAACTGCTAAAATTGTATAGAGAAAAAAATGTATTGTGTCTGGGTCTCCTCAGAGCCCCCCCCAAATCAATCAACCAACCAAAAAAACTCCATCAAAAACCCAAAAAACAACCTATGCCCCTTTAGCTTCCTCTTTTGAAATTTGAAATCCCTACCAAAGCAGTTGACCTAGATAGAAAATCAAGCCCCTAGTTCATTACCTTTGACCCATTATGAAATGAATTCCATTTGTCCTAAACCCACCCCTATAAGATGGACAAACTCCCATTCATAGGAGTCAAACTAACTTCCTTTTTATGTCTATACAAATCCTTTGCCAGCTCTAGAACCCCAGAACTACTTCCCCTCTGGCTTCCTTTGCTGAACTTTGGTGTGCCAAATAAAATGCCAAAGTCTACAAACTTGACTCCTATCTGTCTTTCACAGAGGGGACAGCGAGCATCTCAATTTTACCCAGTCTTACCCATTTGTAAAACCCGGGATGGGCCTGTTTACATTTTTCTCATCTGCACTCTGACCTCTGTCCTCCTTTCCCCCTTACCATGTCGACTGAGTCCAGGGGGCCCTAAGAGCAGCCTGGCCCTGGGCGGTAGGGGAGGCTGGGAGCAGACGGCAGAGAGGGGCCTTTAACCAGTCACAGCGGCAAACTTCCAATTTTGAGGAATTTGGAGAAAAAACAGATGGTTGTCGCTGGACGCCTCTCACGTTACTGTCTGTCAGCATTGGAGAGGTTTTATGACTGTACAGTGCCAGGTTTTAGAGTAAATTAAATGGCTAATAGAAATATTAACACAGAGTTAATTTAGCACAACAAATAAAATGGGGAGTGCCTGTGCGATCTGTTTAGAAGTTACTGAATAGATTTTCGTAATGAAGTTCCAGGAAAGGGAGTAATTCTCTATCCTTTTGGGCAGGAGCTCCGCCAGTCAGACTCCACACCAGGCCTTTTGTGGGTGTCAGGAAGTGGGCATCGAGCAGAGCTGGGCTGGCCTGGGCAGGCCTGCCCTTGGAGAGTTTTCCACCTGACACAGGGACACAACGTCATTCTTGCTTGAATCAGGAAAAGGCATGAGCAGGGCTGGGAGGGAGCCGGAGGAAGGGCTCCTGCGTTTGAAATGATTTGAGAATCATCTGTGGAGCTCACGATTTGAGGGGAGGGAAGCAGAGAAGTTAACAGGTAACACGTGAGATACTTTCAAACCACAATGTGTTGGGGGAGCATAAGGCCTACCTTTTCACAAGTGCTGGCTTGTCTTCCATCTTAAAGTTTTGAGAGAAGTGATTCTTTGCCCAACAACACTTGTCTGCCTCATTGCTCCTGCCTATTTGCCAGAAATCCCACCATTACAAAGTATTTTCTTTGACTCTGGTGTTGCCGTCCTTACAGTTCTTTTATAGTACAAGGTGGGGAGACCGTCAGGGCCCAGGCCTTGATGGCTTTCCTCAGAAACAGAGAGGTGCGCATTTGGGGGTTGTGGTTCTTGGGAGGGAGGAGAAGGAGACTGAGGGGACAGTCTGGGGAGGTTTTATTTGACACAACAATCCTACCCTATCTTTGGGTTTCATTTCCAGTGGTGTGGGACATGCTGGAGAGTTTGCTATGGAAGGACGAGGTCCCACTTGTGCTTTAAGGAGATGGTTTTGGCTGTGGAGAGGAAGGGGTTGGAGAGCCCTGGGGGAGGCGGGGAGTCCTGCCTCTGTAGA
>PVIY010049049.1:0-16936 GCA_004026745.1 Myrmecophaga tridactyla | reverse complement strand
TTTATATATTCTCTGATATTTTCTTTGTGGTTGATATGGGACTTAACTCAGATGTGTATATTCATGTCTTTCATTAAATTTGGAAACTTTCCAGCCATTATTTCTTTGAATTCTCTCTGCCCCTCTCTCTCTCTTCTTCTGGAACTTCCACAGTATGTATATTGGTACACATGACTGTGTCCCACAGGCTCTGTTCACTTTTTTTTTCATTCATTCTTCCTTCTGCTCTGCAGACAGGATGTTTTCAATGTCTTATCTTCATGTTTTCTGACTCTTTCTTCTGCCAGCTCCACTCTGTTGAACCCCTCTAAGGAATTTTTAATTTGTGTTACTATCGTCTTCAGCTCTGTTTGGTTCTGTTTTATAATTTCCATCACTCTATTGATATCCTTTTGATGTTCATCTGTCATTTTCCTGATTTCCTTTAGTTGTTTGTTGATGTTTTCCTTTAGCTATTTGAACATATTTAAGACTATTCTTTTTTTAAATTTATTTATTAATTTAAAAAAATTAAAAAACCAAATAAAACATCAACATATATAATCAGTAATTCACAATGTCATCACTTAGTTGCATATTCATCATTTCTTAGAACATTTGCATCAATTCAGAAAAAGAAATAAAAAGACAATAGAAAAAGAAATAAAACGAAAACAGAAAAGAAAAAAAAAAGATTATACCTACAATACCCCTTACCCCTTGCTTTCATTGATCACTAGCATTTCAAACTAAATTTATTTTAGCATTTGTTCCCCTGTTATTTATTTTTATTCCATATGTTCTACTCATTTATTGACAAGGTAGATAAAAGGAGCATCACACACAAGGTTTTCACAATCACACAGTCACATTGTGAAAGCTCTATCATTATTCAATCATCCTCAAGAAACCTGGCTACTGGAACACAGCTCGACATTTTCAGGCAGTTCCCTCCAGCCTCTCCATTACATCTTGAATAACAAGGTGGTATCTACTTAATGCATAAGAATAACCTCCAGGACAACCTCTGGACTCTGTTTGGAATCTCTCAGCCATTGCCACTTCGTCTCATTTTTCTCTTCCCCCTTTTGGTCGAGAAGGTTTTCTCAATCCCTTGATGCCGAGTCTCAGCTCATTCTAGGATTTCTGTCCCACACTGCCAGGGAGGTTTACAACACTGGAAGTCATGTCCCATGTAGAGAGGGGAAGGGCAGTGAATTCGCTTGCCATGTTGGTTGAAAGATAGGCCACATCTGAGCAACAAAAGAGGTTCTCTGGGGATAACTCTTAGGCCATTTTTTTTTTTAAATCTAAATTTATTTTAACATTTGTTCCCCCATTATTTATTTTTATTCCATATATTTTACTCATCTGTTGATAAGGTAGATAAAAGGAGCATCAGACACAATGTTTTCACAATCACACAGTCATATTGTAAAAGCTATATCATTGTACAATCATCTTCAAGGAACCTGGCTACTGGAACACAGCTCTACGTTTTCAGGCAGATCCTTCCAGCCTCTTTCTTATGCCTTAACTAAAAAGGTGATATCTATTTAATGTGTGAGAATAACCTCCAGGATAACCTCTTGACTCTGTTTGGAATCTCTAAGTCATTGATGCTTTATTTTGTCTCATTTTGCTCTTCCCCCTTTTGGTTGAGAAGGTTTTCTCAATCCCTTGATGCTGAGTCCCAGCTCATTCTTGAGTTTTTCTCAGTCCCTTGATGCTGAGTGTCAGCTCATTCTAGGATTTCTGTCCCACATTGTCAGGAAGGTCCACACCCCTGGGAGTCATGTCCCACGTAGACAGGGGGAGGGTGGTGAGATTGCTTGTTGTGTTGGCTGGAGAGAGAGGCCACATCTGAGCAACAAAAGAGGTTCTCTTGGGGGTGACTCTTAGGCCTAATTTTAAGTAGGCTTAACCTATCCTTTGTGGGGTTAATTTTCATATGAAGAAACCCCAAGATTGGGGGCTCAGCCTATAGCTTTGATTGACATACTGGTTTTGATTGGTAACATTTCCTTTTGATTATTTTTAGAGTTTCCGTATCTGTGCTTAAATTACCTATCTGTTCTTGCATGTTGTCCGCTTTTTCTATTAGGGCTTTTAGCATATTAATCATAGTTATTTTAAATTTTTGTCTGATAATTCCAAAATCTTTGTCATATATATTTCTGGTTCTGATGCTTGCTTTGTCTCTTCCAATTGTGTTTTATCTTGCCTTTTAGCATGGCTTATAATTTTTGTTCAGAGCTGAATGTGACATATTGGATAATAGGAACTGAGGTGGATAAGTTTTTGGTGCAAAGTTTTATGCTTATCTGACTAGGAGTTAGGCTGTGTTTACTGTTTGCTGTAGCTATAGGTTTCAGAGGCTTTTGTTTCCTCTGGTGTCCTTGTATTGTCTTTCCTGTTGTCTTTGGATTTCCCTAGACACTCCTTCTTAGAGTGTGAGCTTTGTGGTTTTTTTCAGCTGTAATTCTCTGTTATCATGCCTCTGTCTTATTTTCTAGGCCTCTGCAAAGGTTTGTAATATTGAGTCTTTCTATCCATCAACATGTTAAGTTGTCCCGCTTATTCATACGTTTTGTATACTTTAACAGTATTTTATAATTTTCTCCATAAAGTCTTGCACATTTTTTTATTAGACTTATTGCTGGATACCTAAAGATTTTATTTTCATTAATAATGAAATTTTTAATTTCTATTACATTTTCTCTTTTTTGATCAGCCTCACTAGAGGTTTGTCAATTTTGTCAGTCTTTAATAAATGCATTAGGTAACACACACACACACACACACACACACACACACATATCCCACCTCTCTCTTTTTCTTTAGTCTCTGAAAAAGTTTGGATAAGGTGGGTTTATTTGTTCATTGAAGTTTTGATAAAACTTGTCTATAAATCAGTTTGGTCTGTTAAATTTGGTTAGGGCGAGTTATTTATTCACTTTTTTTTTTCTTAGCAGTTACTATTTTCTCTTTTAAGTTTTATATTTCTTGAGTATATTTTGATTTTTATATTTTTCTAGAAAATTGTTGATTTTTCTAAATTTTCAGATATATTGCTCATATATTCTTAGCCCTGTTCCTTTATAGATAAAGTGTTTTCTTCCTCTGGCTGCTTTTAAGATTTTCTTTGTCTTGGGTTTTCTGTACCTTTTTAAAAATCACTTCTGTGTCTGTAGTTATATCCTTTTTACTTTCTAATATTTATTTCTAACTTTTCTCTTTTTTGGTCACTCTCACAAGAAGTTTGTTAGTCTTTGCAGGGAACCAGCTTTTGCTGTATTGATTTTTCTCAGTTGTATTTCTGTTTCCTATTTTCATGAAGTACATTAATTTTTACTTTTTATTACTTTCTTCTCCTATTTTTATTATTTCACTCTTGTCTTCCTAGATTTTTTTTTTGTTAAATGCGTACTTTATTTTCAATCTTTTTTTTATTTTTTAGGAAATGCATTTAGAGCTATAAATTATCCTTAGGTACTGCTTTGCTACATTCCACAAGAGTTGGTAGGAGGTACTTTTATTTTCAGTCACTTAAAATACTTTGTAATTTTCACTGTAATGTTCTCTTTACTTCAGTAGTTGTTTAGAAGTGCATTTCACAGTGTCTGAATATGTATATATGTATGTATATATGTTTTAAGCTATATTTTTAATTTTAAAATTTAATTACACTATGGTCAGATAATGTGGTATGTATTATATCAATTATTTGAAATTAATGAAAACTACTTCAGGACCTAAACTTGGTCAATTTTTAAAATGTATGATAGCTTTCAAAGAATGTATATTCTCTATTTTTTGGGTGTAGCTATTTACCTACTAGCTCAAGTTTGTTAATTTTGTTATTAAAATCTGTTGTATGTTTATTTAATGTTGTGTGATTTATCTGTTTTTGGCAAAAATATGTTAAGACTTCTCATTTGATTGCAAATTTGTCTATTACCTTATAATTCCATTATGGTTTATATGTTCTGAGGCAATAGTGTGAAGGTTATGCAAATTCACAATTGTTATGTCTTTTCTATGGATTCTTACATTAACTGTTAAATATTATACCTCTGTATCCTTATGCTTTTTGCCTTAAATTCTTGTCTAGTATTAATAGTGCTACATCATGTTTTCTTTGGTTATTTTCAAATTATGCTTTATAATATCCCATTATTTTCACACTTTCTGTGTGGTAGTTTTGATTTAGGCATGTCTTTGTAAACTATATTTTTAGGTGGATATTTTTAAGGCAAACCTAATAATTTATGTTTTAAAATACATTTCTTTAATCCATTTGTATTTTTTGTCTGATTATTGATATATTTGGACTTATACGTGCCACCTTATTTTGTGCTTTCTTATTACTCTTTATTCTTTGCTTCTTTTTGCCTAACATATGTTTTTAGAAAATAAGCCGTTATGGCAAGGGGGGGAAATCAATCATTTGAAAGTGAGATGAGTTAGGAGGCTATCGCCATAGTCTAGATGCGAGCTGAAGACCTGAGCAAAGACCAGGGTATTGGCAGTGGAGAAAATCACTAGAGAAAAAATTTAAAAGACATTTCAGACATATTCATTGTTGGACTTTTCCTCATTTTTTAATTTATGCATTTCACAGATATTTTTGAATGCCCATGATTTTAGGAACAAGGAAAACAACAGTAAGCAAGGTAGTCATAGTCCCTGCTTGCCCCAGCATTCAGTCTAGTTGGGGAGAGAAACGTGAATCAAATTATCACGTCAGTAAAGGTCAGAGTGAGCTGTGAAAACCTGGCCAAGGAGCAGTGATAGGTAGGGGATTACCAAATGTGGCAGCCAGGATAGGCTTCCCTGAGGAGGTGTGGGCTGAAGAGGACTTAATCAGGTGGTAGTGGATTTAAAGTGGGGGAAATAACAGGTGCAAAGGCCCTGTGGCAAGAAAGAGAGTATACAGTGTTCTAGCTGGTATGGTATTGTTTTTTAATTCCAAGATATTTAAAAACAATCTAAAGTTTCAATATCAGGGAAATTATTAAATGATGATCTACTATAGAGTGGGGTACTATACAGCTATTAAAATGACATGTAAATCTACTTATTCACATTCATAATGATAAGTAATAAAAGCAAGCTATGAAACTCTAGCATATGATCTTATTTTTATTTATATGTAATATATAAACAAATAGATATTTATTTCAGTGTATATATTTTGCAGAAAGAGTAAGAAATGTATTCACCAAATAATCATCTCTAGGGAGTGGAATTCTGAGTGATTATAATTCTTTTTTTTTGCTTATTTGTGCTTAAATTTCTACAATAAATATGATTTATTTGTGTCAAAAAAATAAAATGAAAATAAAAGACATTTCTGAGCCAGAACCAGTAGACTCAGTAACCTCTTGGATATGGGGAAAGAGAGAAGGGTAATTGTTAGAACTGATTTGGGGTCATGTGACTAGGAGCTTAGTGAAAGCATGAACTGGGAGAGGCGCCACGGGAGGAAGGAGCAGCTTCCCCAGGATGAGGGGTAGAGAAGGTCATGACATGTTGAGAGACAGCCAGAGATGTCTGGTATGAAGTTGGGTATATGGTTCTGAAACATAAGAGTCAGGAACTGCCAAGAAATAAAGCACAGTGAAGTGGTCCTCAGGTTTTTCAATAAGGAGGTTAAGATTGACTTTGAGTGTCAGTCAAGGGGAAAGGAAATCAGGATGCAGCAGGTTAAAGAATCAATGGAAAGGATAAGGATGAGCTCTAAATGTATACAACCATTTCATGGAGTTTGGGGAAAAAGAAAATGAGGATTTAGGGTCTGGAGCCTGGGAGAGACAACAGGTTTTATAATATATACAGCTTTAAAACTCTTCACCATAAAATTAAAAGCTGAGAGGTGAAAGTTAGTGAAACACAGCAAAAATGTATAGAAATAGGCTCAGACTGGACCTAGGTGATAAGCATTAAATTCTGTATTGTCAGTTTTTCTGTCCGTGTTTGAAGATGTTATTCTGCTGGTTTCCAATATTTCTAACAAGTCAGCCATCAAATAATGTCTTTTCCTTCTGACTGCATATAAGATTTTATTTTTGTCTTATTTTTTCCTTTTTATTTATCTCTCTTGGGATTAATTAGTTTTCTTAATGAATACACACCTGCATTAATTCTGGGAAATATAGATACCCTCACTTCAGATATGACTGTCTGCATTCTCTCTCTTCTCCAGGTCTCTAATGCCACTCTGGCGTATATTAGGTCCTCTTAACTGGTGATCATTTCTCTTAACCTGTCTTTCATATCTTTAATCTACATTCTGTGCCTAATTTCTTTATATTTCAGCTTATTCTGTTTTGCTCTTTTAGTTATATTTTCACCCAAGTTATACACATACATGGTTTAAAGAGGCAAATAACTCTATAGGGCTTGTGACCCAAAAATAGTTGTTCCCTGACAATTGTTCATTATTTCCTGCTCTCCAGAAACTTTCAACTCTTTTGACTGAAATCTTTCCTTCTTTGCCTCAATAATTTAAGTTCCTTGCCTTAATTGATGCGTCTTGACTTTTTAGATTTTTTATTAGGGAAGTTGTAGGTTTACAGAAAAGTCTTGCAGAAAGACATTTCAGTTTTGAAATGATCTGTTGTTTGAGTGCCGTGGAAGATGTGGATTTAGTTCTTATTACTTCCTGTCCCAATACACACATTGCCCAAACCAGACTTCAGATGTGCTTGATCAGGTCAACATGGAGTGTTCCTATTTTTTGACTGTGCAGACACTAGTTGCAGATGAGGCATGATTGCTTTTTGTTTCCTTCAATTACATACCTTTTCCGTAGAGTTGGTTTTCTATGTACAAAATACTAATTTAATCCTAAACTCTCCTCTGGTTGTGTAAATCTCTTCTCAACATGCTCCACATGTTAGTGGTGCAGTCAATTTTGTGCTGAAGAAGTCCTTCCCAGAGCCACTCAGCCTTTTTCACTCTGGAGTGGTTGATCTCCAGTGGTTGATGTTCAAGCCTTGGACACTCCCTCCACCACCATTCATGGCTTTCTTTTGATTTTTTTCACTTGTGTTTGATCCTCTGGCTCCTGGATCCCATATATTCCTCATTTGATTTAATGCCTCATTTTCGTAGAGCTCATCCTCCAATTGTTTCCTGAGAAAAACAATACATGGGAAGTAAATGGTTTAGATTTCACATGTCTAAAATTGTCTTAGTCTGTCCTACACTTTGGATTGGGAGTAAAACTTTAGGTTGGAAATACTTTTCCTTCAAAATTTGAAGGCTTTGCTGTATTTTCTTCTAGTTTCTAGGATTGTTCTTGAAATTTTGGTATCATTCTTTTTATTGATCCTTTGTATGACACCTATTTTATTATTTCTGGAAACTTATAGGATCTTCTTTTTGTTCCCATTGTTCTGAAACTTTCAGATATAATGATATGATATCCTCTATCAGGCGGGGCAGTTGGCAGAGCCTTTTAATTTATAAACCTATCTCCTTTAGGTATGGGGAGTGGTCTTAAATTACCTTCTGTTCTGGTCCTCTAAATTTTTCCTTCCAGTTTTTTTTTTAAACTTCTTTTTGTTGCTGCTCAAGTTCTCATAACTTCTGTTTTTCATCTTTTTTATCACATTTTTATTCTCCAGAATATCTTTTTTATATTCTGAATGGTTTTTGTTTGTTTGTTTTTCTGAGTGTTTTTTAAACATCATCCTCTTGCTTCGTGGATGCAAGGTCTTTTATCTCTCTAAGGATATTGACGCTATTTCTTCCCAGTTTTTTTTGCCCCGCATAATCTCTCATTCTTCCAAGTTGCTTTTATGTTTGCTTGTTTTTCATGCTTCTGTTTTCCTTAATAGATTCCCTAAAATGTCTGCTGATCTTTGGCTATCTTCCTGCTCATATTTAAGAATGAGCCATAAACCTCACTTTTGGTGCATGGGTTAGGGCTTTCTTTCTTTTTATTGTGGCTTCATTGTAGGGTGATATGACTATGCCATTTTATTGAGAAGCCTCAGTGTCAGGCTGTCCCTTTTTTGGACTGTTCAGAGTCCTCAAAGTTTTTTCCAGTCACCTACTTGAATTTTAGGAGCTGAGTAGCAAAATAAACCTGGGAGTCTCAGTGTTTACTTTTCCTGCTTTTGTTAATTATAATGTCCCCAACCTTCAGTTATTTTACCCCAGAAAGTAATTTCCAGTCTTTTGCCCCAGTGGTGAAAGGGCAGGCATCAGCTGCTGAGAATGGGGAAAGAATCTAGGAACTAATTACTTCTTAAATAGAATTTCAGCCAACTTTCCTGTTTTTATCTCACTTGTACCCAGTGCCACCATTTCCTGTCTTTGGAAGCTGCTTCTCCACTCTCCTCCTGCTGGTTTGAGTTCCACATTCTTGAGTCTACTAAGTTGATTAACTCTCACTCCTTTGCTTTACAACCTTCAAACCTGTGATTGCTTCCTTTCCCTTCTCTCCATTGTTGAGGTTAGAAAGTCTCCAAACTATGGCCTAGAAAGGGTTGTATCCCCACACTCTCCTTCTATGAAGTAGATTTGTTTCTAATTCACTCATTGGAGAATTCGCCTTTTGTGAATCCATGCTTTATGTAGGTGTCTTTCGTAGTTCTTGATTTTGTCTCCTGTATCCTTAAATGAGCAGCCCATTTGAACCCAAGCTCCAGAGATGCCCCAGGATAATACTTACCAACTACAGAGGTAACCCGCCTCTCTGGATTCACAATTTGTCTTTCTGGTCTCTGATGATCTCCTTTACTTTCCTGTTGGCTTGGAATTTATTTTAAGATCTTTTTAAAAAATGTTTAATCATGTTTAGGTATTCAATAGCAAGACGTTTTCTCCAGATTCTAGTCCACAATATTGCTAGACAGAGAAAACTTCCCTGCACTTATGCAACACTTTCTAGAAAGCACATCCACATTTATGATCTTCAGTGCTTCCTTCAACAACCCTTTGGCTGGTAGGTTAGGTGCCATGATTTCTATTTTACGTCTCAAGACACTGACCAATAACCTATCAGATAGCATGGGGAGTTGATGGCAGAGCTGATATTTAAACTCTGGGTTTAAAGTTCTTTTCAGTGACACATGCTTTCAGAAGAGAAACTGATTCCCATAAAAATGGCTTTACCTTAAGGGTTAGACAATTCCAGGTCTTCCCTGTTCACAAGCTAAAGACGTGAAGTGGCTGACAAGCTTCCCAAAGTCTTTCTGGGGGTGCAGATTATAGGTAGGATATCAGGAGTCCTTGCCTTGACATTAAATTTTCATGAGTTAAGGAATTGAGTTAAGTTAATGAGTTAAGAGATAAGAATTAAGTCTTATCCCTCTGCTCTTAGGGGAAAAATTAAACCATTGACCTCCAAATGCTTCTGTGCCAGCACAAGGGCATGTGTTTTAAAAGAGGATATAAAATAGTTAGTGGCCATAAATACTGATAATGCTTTCAGAAGAGAAACTGATTCCCATAAAAATGGCTTTACCTTAAGGGATAGACAATTCCAGGAAAAGGAAGTCCCCTGCCCTGCATTCTGCTCCCAGTAATACCTTTATACTTAAGGACTCACAGGGGCCAGTTGGTATGTTCTTAAAGGGATTCTACTAGCATAGCTATTCTTTAGAACCTGAATTCATGATTGACCCTCACATTATAACAAAGTATAATAGTAGTCGTTTCATCTGTGTATTTCTTTCACCATTCACATGCCTTACCTTCAGGCATTGACATGGAATGAAAGTTAATAGGATACAACCTGAGCCTGGCTTGACCTCCAGGTCCCAACTCATGGCTAAGGTAGTCAACTATGTTGGACAGATTGGGATGGTTGATGGGGAAATGCTGCTTGTTATTTGATGTCCCTGCCCATCAAACTGGAGTGCTCCTGGGAAAACTACAGTGGGCACCTTGGGACAGGAGATGACTGGGATCAATGAACATTTTCCAGGAAGTTGTTTTACTTTGCAAGCTCCTGTGTTATGAAAGCAGTGGTTTTGACTGTTTCCTTTCTTCTGTCTTACTCACTGGACAACATTGCAGTCGATCTCATTTTCATATAAAAACGAGTCAGAATAACTTAAATAACAGTTTTATTGACTATAGCATGTGGAGTGGCTCTTAACCTGTACACATATGCTCTTTTCATTGACTCAATTTACCATCTGTGTCTTTGACACACCATATTTTTATCTTCACAGGTACTGTGATTGCTTTGCCAGTGGTGACTTTTGCAACAACTGCAATTGTAACAATTGTTGCAACAATTTACAGCATGAAATTGAACGGTTTAAGGCCATTAAGGTAATAAAATTCCATTAAACACATGGGTTTAAAAAACACTTAAAAGTGCTTGACATGTTCATAATACTATGTCTAGAGATTCCTAATTTCAATATTGGGAAATTTCTAAGTGCTGAAAAATATACATTAAATACAACTCTGTTCCTGAATGTGCAGGTTTGCCCTATGATGATGGGCTGTGATGAGAGCAGAAGCCAGAGAAAGAGCTTCTTTTTCCCACCAGTATGTGGGGGGTAGTCGGGAGGTGGGGTAGATAGGGGCTTCGGAGATAGGGCAGAGTTAGAAAAGTTCTGATTTAAGAACATGCAAATGGATTATTTGTCTTGATTGGGGTTTAGAAATTTTGGATGTAGCAGAGAAGTTTGAGTTCAAGCATTATAGTCTTAAAAAGAACAGATTATCCACTGTAAAACGAGCACTGGGCAAAAGACTAGGCCATTACATATTTATTAGTTGCATAGCCCTTGGCTTCCAGGTGAGAGTCTAATCTCTCACTTTCCTAAAGAGGCAAGACATCACCTCGGATTGCCCTGGAGGCCACTTGTTGAAGGCTAAATTGCAGGGCTTAGCAGTTTTTATACCTTTCTGTAGGTACAAAGGATAATCAGGGAAAAGAGTGGGACAGTTAGATCTGGGGACATGCACCTGCCCCAGGTAGGCACTTCCTAGTGTCCTCTAGAATACGCTGGGAACACGGACGACCATCGATTATACAAATAGAACAAAATGTGTTTTATCATAAAATAACTTAATTCCCCTCTTAAATTACGGATAAATCAACAAATCACTTGAAAATATCTGATTAACTTCAATACAGCCTGATATATATAGGGCAGAAGAAAATTATGGTGTGTCTGAACTTCATAACAGTAGCAATTTCTTTAGGGATAAAGGATTCTATCAACAAAGTGTAAAGTTATTTATTTAAAAGGTGGAGTAAGTTTTTTTGGCAAAACCTATTAAAGTTAAACCTTTGTATGTGCTCTGACCCGGCAATTCCAGTCCTTAAGCATACAGTCATCGTGTAAATCCACCCAAAGATGTGTGCAGGAATAGTCACAGAAACTTTATCCATCATGGCCAAAAGCTGGAAAGAGCCTGGATGTCCGTCAGTAATAGAAGGATAAATTCACTGTGATGTATCACATGGAACAGAAGAATGGAAGAATCTAACAGACATTCTGCTGAAGGAAAGAAGTGAAACATAAAAGGGCACATGCTGAATGATTCCCCCTAGGTGAAGTTCCAAAACAGGCAAAATGAAAGAACTAGAAGTCAGAACTGTGGTGCCTATGGGCATGTATTGACAGGGAACCATGAGGGACCTCCCCAGGGTCCAGAAGCTGCTCTGCCTGGCCTAGGGCTGGCTGGTGGCGCACACACATGCACTGCATGTCTGTCCCACTCCAGTAAAAGCAGAAACACACAAGCAGAAGTAGCTGCATCCTGACTAGCGCTGTGTGACAGGACATTCTGCGACGCAGCCCTGCTGGTGGACATCACAGCCCCAAGGAAGGCACAGGGCAGGGACCTCCAAGTTTTCAGAGAGAGCGGGTTCACTTTGAAATTGAAAAATATGTACATGTATGTGTGCACACATAGGTCAAAACACAAAAACAAAGCAGGATTTAGAGCCTTGTGTGCAGGATGAGGTGGTGTGGCCCAGGCAGGGGCTTGGTTCAGGAGTAACCTGTGGATTTGGGGGCTGGGTTGGCTTTTACCATCCATGAGTCTCAGCTTTTAACCTCTCCATGCTTCAGTCTCTGCATCTGTACAGCAGGGATAGATTTATTTCACAAGTTGGCTGCAAGAATTAAATGAGAGAACACATATGAATGATACAAAATGCCTGGCGCCAGGTGGATGTTCCATAAAAGTAAGCTCTTAGAACTCCAGGACTTCAAAGTTATACAAAAAACTGTGCAAGACAAGCAGTGTGGACAACCAAAGCTATAGGCTGAGCCCCCAGTCTTGGGGTTTGTTCATATGAAACTTAACCCCACAAAGGATCGTTCAAGCCTACTTAAAATTAGGCCTCAGAGTCACCAAGAGAACCTCTTTTGTTGTTCAGATGTGGCCTCTCTCTCCAGCCAACACAACAAGCAAACTCGCCACCCTCCCCCTGTCTACGTGGGGCATGACTCCCAGGGGTGTGGACCTTCCTGGCAATGTGGGACAGAAATCCTAGAATGAGCTGAGACTCAGCATCAAGGGATTGAGAAAAACCCTAGAATGAGCTGAGATTCAGCATCAAGGGATTGAGAAAACCTTCTCAACCAAAAGGGGGCAGAGTGAAATGAGACAAAATAAACTGTCAGTGGCTGAGAGATTCCAAACGGAGTCGAGAGGTTATCCTGGAGGTTATTCTTACGCATTAAATAGATATCACCTTGTTAGTCAAGTTGTAATGTAGAGGCTGGAGGGAACTGCCTGAAAATGTAGAGCTGTGTTCCAGTAGCCATGTTTCTAGATGATGATTGTATAATGATATAGCTTTCACAATGTGACTGTGTGATTGTGAAAACCTTGTGTCTGATGCTCCTTTTATCTACCTTGTCAACAGATGAGTAGGACATATGGAATAAAAATAAATAATAGGGGGAACAAATGTTAAAATAAATTTAATTTGAAATGCTAGTGATCAATGAAAGGGAGGGGTAAGGGGTATGGTATGTATAATTTTTTTTCTGTTTTCTTTTTATTTCTTTTTCTGAATAGATGCAAATGTTCCAAGAAATGATCATGATGATGAATATGCAACTATGTGATGATATTGTGAATTACTGATTATATACGTAGAACAGAATGATCAAAAGTTAAGAATGTTTGCATTTGTTTGGTGTTTTTTGGTATTTAAAAAAAAAATTAAAAAAGAAACTGTGCAAGTACCAGAAAGAAATATGCCCACATGGAAACAATGATTTTCTTTGCATCTTTACCTTTTATTAATTTTCTACAATCAATGTAAGAACTTTGAGACTCAGGAAAAGCCAAAGCCTGAAGAAACTGTGTCACAGTGTATCTTTAAGTATGGAAATGATTTGAAATAAAACAAGGGGTGCCAGGGAAGATGTAGCTGCCTCTTCTCTAAACCACCCCTTTGCCTCTAGACTTCTCTGGGGCCAGCATCTGCCTGACCTGGGGCCTGGGGCTTGCAGATGTCGGAGCCAAGGTGGCAGAGAAGGTGCCGGAGATCACGGCCAGGGAGGCCGAGGAGCCACAGTTACTGCTCAGTGTCAGCATCAGTAAGTGGTTCAACGTGTGGATAGGGTTCGGGTTCCTTTTATGACTGCCCACCCTGGGGTCGCACTCAACCCCCCATTGGATGTCTTTGTACATCACAGTAAACTGCACATGGAGGGCTTCTGGAGTCTGAAGGAGGGTGAGACAGTGGAGTTCACCTTTCAGAAGTCTGCCAAGGGCTTGGAATCTGTGTCACTGAACCTGATGGGGTGTTCTGTATTGGGAGTGAGAGGCAGCCAGAGGGTGCCTTACATACAGAACATGCAGAAGCACAGATCAAAAGGAGACAGGTAGGCGGGCCATGGTGGCTCAGCAGACAGAGTTCTTGCCTGCCGTGCTGGAGACCTGGGTTTGATTCCTGGTGCCTGTCCATGCAAAAAAAGAAAGAAAGAAAAAGACAGGTGCTACAGCTGTGGAGGTCTAGACCATCATGCCAAGGAATACAAGCTGCCACCCCAGCGCAAGAATTGCCACTTCTGCCAAAGCATCAGCCATAGGGTGGCCTAATGTCCACTGAAAGTTCAGCAGGCCCCCAGCTCACAGGGAAAGCCATCCTACTTTCAGGAGGAAGAAGAAGAGATCCACAGTTCTGCCCTGCTCCCAGAGGCCCAGAATTGAGCCACAGTGTGTGGGGGGGAAGTTCCAAGGAGCAGGCATCAATCCATAGAGTGGAGAAAGTTGAATAGGTTGGGTAGGGGACAGCTGGCACTGTCGTGTATCTTAGTCTGGGGTCCATAGCATCATCCCCTCTTCCATCTTGGTGGGGGAAAGGGGTGAGGCAAAGGAATTCCAACCATGCTCTATCCAAATACAGGTGAGAGCTTTCGTGAGAAATATCCCAAAGGCTGCCTGAAATACCCCTAGGATTTCCAGTTTTTTTTACATTGGCCTGGATAGGGAAGTTGTTTTTGTTTGAAAGAGGATTTATAAAATTATCTCATGTCTGAGTGAAAAGATTTAAGTATGAGAGCAGATTGATGGATCCAACCCATGAGCCACTACATTCTATGGGAGGGAATGTCTCAGGAGTAAGGCAGGGTTTTTCCATGTCTGTCTTCTCATAACCCACACTTGGAACAGGGTGCTGGGGACTGTCCCAAACAGTGGATTGTGATGATAGACAAAAGGGGTCGTTGGTGTGACAGCTGCAGACCTACTGTTCCTAAGTTCCTCGTATCCTATTCTGGACCAATCCAATTTTATTCATTTGCTCCCTCGATTAATTGTACCTTGGGTTCCACTTTCTTCAAGATGCCAACTGCACTAGCTGTGTGTGAATGATGTAATTTATGCATTTTAACTTTTTTTTCTTAATATAAATATCCTGGTTTTGTATTTTTGTGTATTTTAATATAAACCCTCATTCTGCACTATGTTCTCAGGTACATGAGCAATCTCAGGGATAATTCCAGCAGCAGCTCCAGGTCTGAACAGCAGGAATACTTTTTTTTATTGTTATTGCTTTATCATTACAAAGAATAACAATTTGAACTACCTCATTTTTGCCAAATAGAGCTGGCTGTTCTACCACAGTGTCCTCTTGAAATCCCTCCCTTTCTTGGGACACTAGGTTTTAACTGGGTTGCCCCAGGACTTGATATCCTACTGGAAAATTGGAAATTAGTTTAAATGGGAAGATGGTGCAGAGAGATAAGAGCTGGGTCAGTTTAAAGATCAAGAGAAGAAGCCAAGGTTAGATAAGAGTTATCTATATATGTAATAAGGGATTCCTGTTCCCAGCCACTTAATCCTAGGGCGTAGGACTTGCTTGGTACATCAAATCCATCCTTCACTGATTTAGGCTAGGTCTGCCGTGCACAATGTGTGTGTGTGTGTCCAAGGATGGATGTAGGAAGCAAAGACTAAAATCCTTAACCTTTCAAAATTCTGGACTTTTCCCGCTTGGCTTCCAGGGAGACCATAAATTAAGGTGTCTTTGTGGCATCCGATGCCAATCTCTATCCTGCAGCAGTAGTGACTGCAGTGTCATAGTAGCTGAAGGAGAAAGAGGCTCTGTTGACATGCTGCTGTGGGATCATTGCAGACCTACCTCACTGTATTGGAATGGGGCAAATGCAATAGAACACATTGGGTGATGTGTGTTGGATCCTGGGTTTTGTTGGGGTTTTTTTTAAATATTTTTATTGACAAAACAACATACAAACACAAACATTCTTAGCATATGAACATTCCATACTTGGTGTACAATCCATGGCTCACAATAGTATCACATAGTTGTATATTCATCACCATGATCATTTCTTAGAACATTTGCATCACTCCAGAAAAATAAATTTAAAAAAAAAGAAAAAACTCATACATACCATACCCCTTACCCCTCTCTCTCTCATTAACCACTAGTATTTCCATCTACCCAATATATTTTAACCTTTGTTCCCCCTATATTTTTTCTATACCCTTACCACTTCCTTTCACTGATCATTAGTTTTTCAATCTACTCTATTTATTTTACGATTTGTTCCCGCTATTATTTATTTTTTATCCATATTTTTTACTCATCTGTCCATAACATAGATACAAGGAACATCAGACACAAGGTTTTGACAATCACACAGTCACATTGCGAAAGCTATATCATTTTAAAATCATCTGCAAGAAATATGGCACTGGAACACAGCTCTATAGTTTCAGGCACTTCCCTCTAGCCACTCTAATACATCTTGAACTAAAAAGGGGATATCTATATAATGTGTAAGAATAACCTCCAGGATAACCTCTCAACTCTGCTTGAAATCTCTCAGCCACTGACACTTTATTTTGTCTCATTTCTCTCTTCCTTCTTTTAGTCGAAAAGATCTTCTCAATCCCTTGATGCTGAGTCCCAGCTCATTCTAGGATTTCTGTCCCATTCTACCAGGGAGGTTTACACCCCTGGGAGTCGTGTCCCACGTAGAGACATGGAGGGCAGTGAGTTTGCTTACCGGATTGGCTGAGAAAGAGAGAGAGGCCACATCTGAGCAACAAAAGAGGTTCTCTGGGGATGACACTTGGGCCAAATTTTAAGTAGGCTTAGCCTATCCTTTGGCAGGGGTAAGTTTCATATGAACAAACCCCAAGACTGAGGGCTTGGCCTATTGATTTGGTTGTCCTCACTGCCTGCGAGAATATCATGATCCTAGGTTCTTGTCTCCCCCAAATGCTGCCTCCCTCTAGTTTATATATTTGTCTGGGCCTTGTAGAACTTCATGAGTCACTGATTTGGTGATTGCTAGGTGGCCTAATTTGTACAAATATAATGTGTTGGTCTGTCTCCATGTTCTTTTGGGGTTTTTATTGTTTACAAACTTCTTTTTGGTGTGTTGGAAGAAAAATAACCAAAGCATCTTTGATAGAAGATTCTGCAGCAGGCAGAAGGATCTGAAACATGCTTGGGGGCTGTTCTAGTTTGCCAGCTGCC
>PVIY010049048.1:0-16942 GCA_004026745.1 Myrmecophaga tridactyla | reverse complement strand
TCAGCACCTCTGCAGGCTCCTCTGCTCCTCTGGCACCAGGCTTTCTCTGCAGGAGGCACATTCCTTACCTAAGACATTTCCTTCCCATAGGAATAAAGCCCCAGCTCCTTCCACTGGGGTCTGTAGTGCATCCCAGGATGAGCTGCAGAGGGACCCATTCAGTGTGCCCAAGGACCTGAGGTGCAATGGATGCTGGAGGAGCTGGGGCTTCCCTTTCCCCCCTGGCCTCCAGAATGGGCTGGGGCCCTCTGGCTCTGAATCCTCCAATATTCCCAGAGGTGCTGGCTCATTTCCTTGGTCAACAAGACAGACAGGGCCCCCTTCCCTGAGCACAATGTCCTGTTCCAGTGAGGGTGGCCATCAGCCAAGTCCCCAAATTCCAGCTGGGCAGCGTCCACCTCGGGGTGCAGCCAAGGCTGGCCTGGCCTTGGTGCCTGTGTCTGCCTCTCCAGTCCAGTGCCCCCCTGTTCTTAGAAAGGCTAAGGGGAGGGCAGGCTGTGCTGGTTTTCCACCACTGGGACATGGAGGGACCTGGGCATGGCAGTCAGGGAATTATACTCAGTGCCCACTCAGAATTCTCTTCCTGATCACCCACTCCAATAACATTCTATTGTTCTAGAGAATGTTTTTTATATTATTTTATTATTTATTTTAAAATTTAAGTTTTCAGGAGTGAGAGTTTGTTATATTTTTTGTGCTTACTTTTTATCTCATTTTTCTGTGGGAATCCTAGAGTGAAAGTACTTAAAGTCACATTTCAAGAGATAAGAGATGTTTAACATTCTTTATCCATTTTCTGCATTTTTACTAATTTTTTTAGAAAACATTTTGTACTGGTATCTTAAAGGGTGCAATTTTATGAGTCAGGAGAATAAATAGCAGATAAAAATAAAAGACATTCCCAGCTGAGGTAAGTGCACCCTTTCTCTGGGGGAACAAACAAGCACCTAGTAAGAAGCAACCTGCATCAGAGAAAGGACCCAGCAAGGAATGGGGCAGGGTGCCCCAGGACCCCCAACCCAGGGCTATGCACAGCACCCACCTGCCTGCCCTGAGACATAGCCTGTTCTAGAAGCTTCCACCCTTTGGAGACAGGCTCCCTTCCATGACTTCTTTCCGTGCAGTGCTGAGGAAAGAGCTGAGGTATTGGGATTTGAGCATTGCTTCTGGAGTGTGTCAGACTCTTTCAGGGGCTGCAGGTCTCTGGGTTGAGGAAGATAAGGTTGCTCATGGACATGTCTGTGGGTGCCTCCTCTGTGCTGGGCAATGTTGTAAACACTTTATATACATTATGCAACTTTATCATCTTGAGATCTGGTTGATTTATCTTCTAAACAGAAAGGACAACACTGACCGACTAGTGCTCTTGGGAAGAAAAAGGGGACTAAACATGCACAATGCCTGCCTGGGATGTTGTAGTGACAGTGACCTTGTCCTTACCAGAAAAGACCAACCTTCCACCTGACAACACCTTGACACACCTGCCAGGGTGCTGCCTGCTTGCTGAAGCTCAGGGGCTGGAACACCAGAGATGCTCGTGCCTGGGCACACCTTGAATTGGGAGAGACACCTGGCCAGGTAGCACTGGCTTCATGGCTCCTTCTCAAGACTGGCCCCAGGAACCCCAGAGCATCCCCCCCTCTTCCCTCCCCACCCCATGTCAAGGGCTCGCATAGCCAAAATTAGAATGAGTGGTGCTGGGCTCTCCAGAGGCTTCCACAGGGAGAACTGGAGTCAGAGCCATGTTTAACTGAGTTGCAAGATTAATCATGGGCTCTCGGTTGGTGGGGGGAATGGGGTGAGCTGTGGGCTAACTCAAGGGTACCCCCTGTCCCTCTAGTCCCCCCACTTCACTGGGCCAGGGCATTTGGAGATTGGAGCTTCTCCACCCTCACTTCCTGCTTCTGCTTTAGTCTACAGGCTCAGGGGCTGCAGCGTCATCCTCAACCCGCTGACTTTATCCTCCCCAAGAAAAGAGCTGAATCTGACGGGTCAGAATCCAGCATTCACACAACCAAGTTTCCCACAGAGGGGTGGCACTCCTGAGAACCTCTCTCCCTGCCTCCTACAGGGGAACCCACCATCAGAACAAACCTTTCTTGCCCTCTCTTTGTTTCCAACCTCCCTGCTAGCCTCCTCCACCCGCACCTGTGGTGCCAGGGTCAGTCCATGTACCCAGAAAGGCCCCATAAAAAGCTGGAAGCTGCAGCTCATCCACCACTCTCCCTGCACACTCCCTGCCCCGCACCACACTGAGGGCTCTCCCTGCCTGGGGGGTGGGTGAGCGCTGTGTTCTAGCAGGGCTAGTCTTCTTCACGATGGAGTGTCCCTGAGCCCAGAAACCCATGGGCCTTGTCCAAATCCCTGATGGCTTCTCTGGGCAGCCAGAGAAGGTATGTTCCATTTGGCTCCTGGCCCTTACGTACCTGGTGACGAGGTAGACTTGGAGCTGGGACAGCTGTCCCTGAGAACCCCCTGCTACCTGTTAAGGCTCTTGACAACACAAAGAGGCAGAGAAAATTCCCTCAACTTTCCCCACCCTGGACCATTGGTTTTCTTTCATAGCCCTTGATTCTGAAGCTGGGGCAGTTTGGGCAGCCTGGGGAGTGACAAAACCCAGAATCAGAGGGTGGGGGTGATAGTAACCTGCTGCTCTAGCTTCATAAAACACACAGGAAGGGGATTTTCCAGAGTTCCCTGGGATTCTCAAGGGTTCTCAGGGGTTAAGTCCACGTTCTCAGGAAGCCCTGAGGCCCTTCCAGGCCCCCACTCCCACCTGCACTGAGGTCCCAGCCCATCCCCCACACCTCAGGGGAGAGTCTCCCCTGCTTCAAAGTCTTTCTGCTCCTGGATGTTGCTGGGTTGTTGGAGCTCACCACCCTCTGCTGGACCCCTGTGACCTCCTCACACCTGCCTGCTCCTACACACTTCAGGATTCAGCTTGGTGCTTCCTGCACTGGGAGCCCTCCCTCCCGCCTTCCTCTTAGGATAACTCAGGGACTTCTGTCATTTCCATGGCACCTGGCTGCAGTCTCGCTTCTCCCACCCTCACCAGACTCTGCCCACCTTAGGGGGTTGAGGCACCAGGCTTCTGTCAGAGCCCAGGCTTCCCGAGACAGGGAGGGCTGCAGCCCAGGGCCAGGTGCAGAGTGGATGCCCAGGGGAGGCCATGGGATCAGACATCTGGGTGGTGAGGGGGAGGTAGGCTTCAACAGGGTGGGGGGACCACTCAGCAGGGGAGGGGCCACAGGTGGGGTAGGGGTGGGGCATCCTCCATCCCCATCTCATCAGAGCCCACCAATGCCCTGCTCCAGACCAGTTCTGGCCAGTGGAACTTTCTGGGGTGATGGAAATGCTATGTCTGCTCTGCCACCAGCACATGGGCCTACTGAGTTCTTGGAATGAGGCTAGTGCGGCTGAGGCCCAAATTGCTAAATCCATCTAGGTGGACAGATGTAAACATAAGCAGCACATGTGGCTATGGGAGAGGGAAGATGCAGATCCGAGCATCAGATCTCAGGTACGTGTGGCTGAAGCGCAGCCTCCAGGCTACATCTTTGGGCTTCCAGATCAGGCCGTGTTCCAGAAAGTCTCCCGTGTGGATGTCCAAGAAGCACTGGGCTCTGCAAACCCTATGGGCTCAAAGGTTAGGCCAGGGTAGCCATGAGGCAGTGCACAGAGGAGGTGGGCTGCCTGGGGGCATCTAGGGGGTGGCAGGGAGGGCAGGTTCCGGCGGGACTCACAGCTCCGCACCCCCGTGCTGGGGTTGGCCTACCCAACAGCACCATGCTACCTTTTTGGGCACCTGCTGAAAATAGAAGCACCCTAATGAGGTAAAAACAGACTTTTCCTTCTCATAATTGCCTGGAGATCAGTTACACAAGTGAAGCCTGCCTCTGCCTTTTCATAAAGCTCTATGTGGAAGCCCCACAGGGAGCACGAGTGGCAGCCCTGTGACCTGGGCTTTGTTCCACATCCCGCCTCTTCCCAAGGATGGCCGAGGTTACTGGGGTGGGAGACAGGCCCGGGCTCCAGCCACTGTGTGCAAGAACTGCAGTAACTCAGCCTGCTGGCTGCTAGGGGCCCATATTGGCATCAGATGCCAGCATCTCCATATGAGCAAATTGCCCGCTCATGCCACTTGCCGGTATTTGGGGATGCTCTGGCATGAAGCTCTGTGCTGCTCCAGAACAGACCCCCGTACCCACCACAGGGCCCTGCACCAGCCCAGCCCTCCCTAGCCCACCCTCAAGGTTCCACCTGCCTCCTATCTCCAGCAGGATGGCCTCCAGGTCCCCAGCCCATGGCTGCACCTGTGCCTGCCCCAATAGTGGCTGAGCTGGAGTCGGCATCAGGACCCACCCCCAGTGGCCTTTGCTTATGTTCTTGTCACCCTGGCAAGACTCTTCCTATCACTGCTGTAATAAATTATTGGAAACATTACTGATCTATCATCTTTCAATTCTGGGGGTCAGAAGTCTACAGGCCAGGTGTTGGCCAGGCAGGTAGCTCTTGAGAGGCTCCAGGTGAGAAGCTGTTCTCTTGCCTTTTCCAGTTTCTCAAGGTCCCTCATTCCCTGACTCACAGCTCCCCCACCATCAGAGCCAGCAGTGTAGCAGTCTCCCCACTCCCTCTCTGACCTTCTGCTTCCCTCTTAGAAGAACCTCTAGGTTACACTGCCCCCCTCCCAGAATAACTCAGTGTTTTAGTTTGCTAAAGCTGCTGGAATGCAATATACCCGAAATGGGTTGGCTTTCATAAAGGGGATTTATTAAGTTGCAAGTTTACAGTTCTGAGTCCATAAAAATGTCCAAAGTAAAGCATCCGGAAACAGATACCTTCACTCAAGAAAGGCCGATGGCATCTAGGACACTTCCATCAGCTGGGAAGGCACATGGCTGGCATCTGCTGGTTCTTTGGCTTCTGGTTTCAAACAACTTCCCTGGGGGTGTTTTCTTTCTACATCTCAAAAAATCTTTATCTGTGTCAGCTCTGAAGCTATTTCCAAAATGTTTCCCTCTTAAAGGACTCCAGTAAGGGTAATAAGACCCACCTAAATGGGAAGAGATACATCTCCATGGAAACCACCTAATCAAAAAGTCCCACAATAGGTCTGCCCCCATGGGTTGGATTATGAAAAAGAAAATGGCTTTTCTAGGGTACATGACAATTTAAGGCAAGCACATCAGGACAACCTTCCCTCTCCCATCTCAGATCCCAGACTGCACCACCTTGTAAGGTCACAGTCACAGGTGCTGAGCTTTTCAATCCCAGTGTTGAAAATGCTCACCTGGTCGCACTGGAGGAGGGAAATGCACAGGAGAGGAGGTGGGTCCAGAGAGAGTGTAGGAGGAGGGAAGAGGCTTGACTCTGATTTCCTTCAGGGATGATTAGTGAGGACATAGTGGTGCACGGAATCATGGGAGATGCAAGATGACCTTGAAAATGAAAATTCAATGCAGGGGCAAGGCTAGTCCCCAAAGCTCTCACTCAAAGAGGGGCTTAAGATGCAGAAAGTCAGATGAATTTAGAGGAAGGAGAGGAAATGTTGAGAAGGCACCACAGAGGAGGGGGCACCTGCCAGGGGCCTAGGGTGGGTCAGCCTGCAGGCGTGGAGGGCCAGGTGTGCACAGGGGCATGTGTGAGCATAGCAAGGACCCTGGGGAGGGAAGGAGCTGGGTTTGAGGGCCCCTCAACAGAGGTGTGAAAGGTGGGGTGACTCCCAGACCAACAGGGTGAGAAGGGAGCCAGCCAGCCCAGCAGTAACTGGCAGAGCTCAGGGAACTAAACAGGGAGCCCAGGAAGCTGTCTGGGGGTGCCTGGGGGGTGGCTAGGGGAAAGAGGTCTCCATTTCTCAGATAAGCCAGAGGAGCTGGAGAGGAAAAAGGATGGTTATCTCATCTACTGCTTGCAGTCCCTGGGCAAGGCCAGGCTGTGACCTTCTGTTCTTTCATTTTTATGGAAACCTAGTATTGTTTCCTTTTCTTGGGACATGAAGCAACTGGAGCTCAGAGAGATGAGACAGCCCACTGAAGGTTGCACAGGAAGGTGGTGGCAAAGTGGGAATGAAATCTTGCAGGAATTACAAGCCACTGGGTTGGCCAACTCCATTCCCTCCCCCTCACACCATCCCTCCTCCTTCAGACTCCCTCCCCTCCCCAGGGCTCCCTTCCCTCCATCCCCTCCCTCCCTCCCCTCCCTCTTCCTCCTCCAGACTCCCTCTCCTCCTTCCTCCTCCACTAGGATCCTTTCCTTCCTTCTTCCCAGAGGATCCCTCCCTCCTCCTCTAAGGTCCCTCTCCTCCATCCTTTCCTTCCTCCCTCTTGCCTCAGGCCCCATCCCCTCCCTCCTCCTCCCTAGGGTCCCTCCCACTTAGCCCAGGTTCCCTTCATCCGTTCCACTGGCCAGTGTGTCCATCCAGTAGTTGTGAGTTAGCTGCCAGGCCCAGCCATTCCCAGGGACACTCTGGTAGTAGAGATGGCCCTGTCTCCATGACTGTGGCCGGCCCTGAGGCCAGGCCCTTCAGAGGCCCCCAGCACCCCGTGTGGAGTCTGTTAGGTCATGGCAGCTCATCCTCCAAGTCCCCTGGAAAGGCTGCACAGCGTGAGCACTCAGCACCGAGTGTGCGGTGGGTCCAAACACCACCCGGATCGTCTGCTGGCCCCGCTGTTTCCTGAAGCAGCCTGGGCCCCACCTGCTGCATCATGGCTCCACACAGCTATTAATTCATACCAGGATGGAGCCGGGCAGTGAGAGCCTCAGGAGTGGTCCCCGGGGGTGGGAATGGCTTCACCAGGCAGCACCGGGGCAGACGGCCTTGGCCCACCAGCGTGGCCCAAGCACACAGCGCAGCCCCAGGCCAGCATCCCTGGCTGAGCACTTTAGAGAGATTGATCTGCTTTGCTTTGGTATTCCCAAATCCCTGCTTTCAGATCTCAATCACAAGAACTGACTCATCAGACAAAACTGAGTTTGGATCCTGGTTTTGCTGTTTCCTAGTGGATAAACCTGATCATCCATCTTCTCGTTTGTAAAATGGAGATAATCAGGTTCGGAACCCAGGCCGGGCAGAAGAGGTGACACTTCACCTACCATAGCTTCCTAGGGCATTCTATGGTCTGGTATGGGTTAGGGGTGGCATTCAGTTGCAAATCATAGAATATTCACATAAAACAAAACAGTGGCTTAAACAAAGTAAGGTTTTGTTAGCATCATTTGGCAAGAAATCCAAGTTGCTAACTCTAGTTCCAGGGCCCAAAGGTGTCAGAGTGGAAGTCTGCCATTTTCTGAGTCTTTCCTCCCTGGTTGAAAGATGGCTGCTGCAGCTCCAGTGATCACAGACATGCTCCCAAGGCAGCACAGCAAAAGACATGCCTTGGGGGAAGTCACCCTGTATCATGACATCAAACACTGGAAGCCATACAAGATATCTCTGAATATCCCCACTGGGGAGAATTATGTCATCCTCCCTTCCTAACTGTTAAGGAGTCTGCAGAATGTGTTCTGTGCAGGATGTGTTACTGTCCCTGAGAAACCATCAAGGCTCTCCGACCCAGGAAGAAGGGAAGAAGTGATCATGAGTAGGCAAGGGCCAGTGTCCACCTGAGAGAGGTCACAGGTGTTACAGCAGAGGTGGGGCAGGTGGGGGCTTTCATGGCCAAATAAGGTGGAGAAATTCTGGGCAAGTCAAATGGACCACCTGTCGCCTTGGGTGTCTCAGACCCAAGACGCCTGTGCACAGCTGCTCCTTCCCAGTATACATCTGAGAAGATCACCATGAGATGCCACTGTCCGGGGCCCACCTCACGGTTTCCCACTGAGCCCTCAATGCAGCCCCCAGAGCCAGGGCATGGGAGCAGCCCCTGTGAGCCTGGAACCACCAGCTCTTTCCAGGCCTTTGCCAGCTACCTGGCCCCCAAGTCCTAACTTAAACACCTAAACCTGTTGCCTGTGGTTGTGAGAACTGAGAGGGTGGTACAAATGGTACAACCGATCCTTGTGGCAGCAGAGGCAGGGCTCCCCACATATTCTGTCATCCCCAGTGCAGGCCCTCATGCCAGCCTCCCCCTGTGCTCGGTGCCAGGTGGCGGTTGAGAACAAAGTACCGCTGGCTGCAGGGACATCCAGGTGGGGAGCCACTTGCTGCCCCCCTCATTTCACTGGCTTGCCCTGCACTCAGGGCCCTCAGCCCTGCCTGGCCTGGGGAGCTGCAGAGGGAGGAGTCTCTCACCCTATCTGGACTGAGCTGACCCAGATGGGGGTTAGGGAGGACGCTGCTCTCAAGGCATCCCATAGACAGAGGTGGAGAAGGATGACACCTGTGCCAGAGGGAGAAGGCCCTGAGTGCTGGGGTCTCAGGAAGCCAAGGAGGTGGGCACAGCACAGGCAGAGGGCCACAAAGTGTGCTCCTGCAAGAAGGCACAGCATCTGTGGAGGAGGGGACAGCAGGCATCCAGGGCAGCAGGGCAAAGGCTGTGGGTTCTCCAGATCCCTCCAGAGTGGAGAACAGGGCTCCTGTAGCCAGCTCCCAGGACTCGGCCTCTCCACCTGGAACTTTGTGGGGGTGATGGCTGTGGATCCTCATGCCCTGGGGTCATCCTTGTCGCCTGTGACTGCATGGAACCCCTGCCCTGCCCTGGTGATGAGAACCATGTAGCAGGGTGGGTCTTGCAATCTTGCCATGTCTCCCCTCCAGCGAGGCCCCTGAGAAGTCACGAGAACCCAACCCCAGGCCCCAGGCCCAGCTCCTCCTCAGAGCCAGCGGCAGCACCGTCCCTGCAGGTTGTGCATTTCCCTGACACTGTGGTCCATCTCAATGTGGGGAGGACAGCACCCAGCTCGCTGGAGTGATGGCTTGTTCTGGGTGTTCTGGGTGTGCCCTTCAGTGGGAGTGTCACCATGAACATGGGTCACCTGCCCTGGCAGGCCCTGGGCCCTGCTGTGTCTCCCTTTACACAGAGAAAGGGTCTGCACTGCTTTGACAGAGGGATGGGCTCTCAGAGTCAGGAAGGGGACTTCTTTCCAGACAGGCCTTTCCCACCTGTCTGTGTCCAGGTTTCAGGTTGGAAGGGGCAGTGGAGGGAGCAGGGTCCTCCTTGGTGGGTAGAAAGTGGGACAGGTCCCCCCAGGCTCCCCTCCTCTCACTCATGCCCTCCTTTTCCCAGCATCTGGGTGCCACTGCTGCACGGGGAAGGCTGGGGGCCTGCTGGGTTGGCCTCCTTGGGGTCCTCAAGGAGGCTGGCTATGCTTCAGGTGTCCTGGGTGAACCAGGCAGCATCTGTCCACTTGGGCCAAGCCCTGAGCTCTCTCCTCTGGAAGATTCTCTGACAATGGGCAGCTGTGCCCCTGCAGCAGAACAGGTGGGCATGGGGGCAGTAGGTGCATTCAGGCCAGCTCCATGGTTCCCTGCCACTGAGGTGGTCGGCTTGCTGGGCAGCTTCTAGGTGACTGTGCCACACAGGTGGTCTCCTGAGGAGCTGTGTGTCTGGGAGGACATCCCAGGCCGGGCTTTGCCACCCAGAAGAGTTCCAGCCCCCTCTGAAGGATGGCCTTGCAGCGGTCAGGGAGAAAAACGCTCAGGGCTGGAAGATGGTGGTGGGCCTGAGGCTCAGACAGGCAGAGAGCAGGTGTGGCCCAAGGCCCATGGCTGTTTTATGCTTTGCTGCAGGCTCCAGGACAGGTATTCTTATTCTAGAGCTGGCCAGCGGCAGCCAGGACTGCATCCCCCATGGACATGCATCCAATCTGCAACAAATCAGAGCACTGGTCAGTTGTAAAGATACTTTGTCAAAAAGCCAAGCCATTGGTGTAAGACACGAGAGCTGCTGCAGAGAGGAGACTGGACTGCTGGACACATTGCCCCCAGCAGGACACGGGGCTCCTGCCACCACGGGCCTCCCCAGTGCAGCTGGGGGCTCACACCCCCACCCCCAGTGCAGTTGGGACCTCCCCCTCTCAGGCAGCTGACACCGTGCCCTGCAGTCTGCCTTCTGCAGGCTGTTTCTGGCAGACCCCATGAGCCTGAAGTGAAAGCCTCCAGGTGAGCCAGGCTGGGTCAGGTGGAACAGTGGCCCCAGCAGACCTCTGTGGATGGAGGTGCCCCAGCAGGGATGCAAATGGAGAGGGGGACCTGCAGAGGGCTGGGCAGCTCCACCTGCAAGAACTGCCTCAGGATGCGATGGGGGCTGGGGGTGGCTGGGGACGGCAGGGGCTCTGCAGGTGACTTACCTGCTGGCTGTGTGAGCGAGCTCATGCTGGCTCTCCTGAGGATGGCCTGGGCAGGTGCTGGGGATGGAATTACATCCCCAGCAAAGACATGTTCAGGTCCTGACCCAGTCCTGAGGGTGTGGGCCCACCTGTAAATGGAGCTCAGGAGGGTGAGCTTAGTTAAGGGGGCCGGGGGGCAGGGGCGGGCTGGATCCAGATGCCAGGTCCTGTAGAGCAGCCTGCAGAAAGCAGAGGTGGAGGCCGGAAGCATGCTGTGTCCAGGCCACCACCACCAGAGGTGCAGCATTACAAGAAGCATGGCCACGGACACCTGGATTTGGGACCTCCAAATGACGAAGCCGTGAGATGCCACTTTCCAGATGTCTCAGCCACCCTGTGTGTGGTTATTGGGGTATAAGAGCAGCTGCGGGCTGGGCCCCTGCTGCCCCCTCATGGCAGTCTGGGCTGGCGAAGCTATGCACTCTCCCGGCTGTGCCCCCAGGCCTGGAGGGGCAGCTCCCACTCCAGCCCACCTGCCCTGCTCATGCACCCCTCCACCTGGTGTCTTCTGTGCCCTGGTCTCTGCTTGTGGCCTCCCTGGGCTCGGTGAGGCTCAGCTGCCTACAGGGGAATCCTGGAGGTCAGCACGAGTTCTGGGGAGGCTGGCAGGCCTGTGTGGATGCCGCCCACCCCCTGTCCATGCCCCTCAGCCATGGCGCAGGGGAGATGGTGGCCTGCTCCCCCTATGCCCCCTGCCCTGTGCTCAGCCCCAAACCCTCCAGACTCTGGGTCCAGGTCTCTGCCTGCCTGGGCCCTGAGCCTGAGCCCCTCCCTGCTTGGCTTTTTGGATGAATGGCTGACCCTGGCTCCCACCATCTAGTCTGGCTCTCCCTATGCTGTGGGTTTCCTTCCTACACCCGGGAGATGCTTTCTTTCCCTGGCCAGCTCTACAAGGTCTCCAGGGAACTCTGTGGCTGGGGATGGCCACAGCCTGCTCTGGTAACTTCACAGTAAGCTTGCAGCGCGGACGTGAGAAGGACCTTCTCTCCCACCCCTCTGCTTTCAATCCCACACCAGGAAGACCAGGATGGGGTCCTGGCCTGGTAACATAGCATTTTGTGACACTGGGCAAGATGGTTGGTCTCTTTAGCTTTATGTTGCTCATGTCACTGCGGTTGGCCATGCTGTGGTTTCTATGGATGACAGTGGCAGGAAAGTGCCAAGGTGCAACTGCAGGACAGCCCCTCCTGTGCCAGGTGCCTTTTCAAGTGTGGAGGGTCCTCAGGTAGCAGACTGCACCCCTGGATGGACTTGAGGATGCCCACCCAGTGGAGAGAAGGGGTGAGCACAGGGCCACAAGGACTGAGGAGACCCATGAGGGAGAGGGGTTCAGGGGGCCTGGGGAGCACAGAGGGGGTGCAGGGGGCCTGGGGAGCGCAGAGGGCCTGGGAAGGTCAGGGGAGATGATCACAGAGGGTCTGGGGAGCTCAGGGGAGCGACATCTGTGAGGAGCCTGGACAGGACCCCATTCAGCCCCCACTCAGGCTCACAGGCAGAGGGCTTCACTTGTCCTAGACTCAGGCCCCCCACGCCCTGGCCCCTGGCTCCTAGGAGAGGACTACACCCCCAGCCTCCTGTGCAGCTTTCTGGAGGTTACACTGCAAGTGCCTCCACAGGTGCACTACCTTCTGTGCTCTTTTCTTTTGAACACAAAACCCTAGCATGACAGCATGCAGTTTTCACTTAGAGGGTTTTGGAGATTTTCCCCTTTTCAGTAAATGGGGAGCTCATCCTTTTTTTTTCCATCAATGACTGTGTACCAGACCATTGCATGACTGTATCATAATTTATTTAACCAGTGTCTTACCTATTTAATTATTCATGGATATTTACTTTCTTTCCTTATTCTTTTAGGACAATAAATGGTGTTACAATGAATGCCACTGGCCATGAACTGTTTTGCACACCTGTAATAATATTTGCAGGATAAATTCATAGAACCAGAATTTCTGGGTCAAAGGATAAGCATGCTAGAAATTTTGAAAACTATCACCCATTTGCTATTCAGTGTGATGGTAAAATTTTACTCTCATTTCTGATTTATACGTGTGACTGTTTAGCAACACCCTGCCAAGTTAGTGAGATATCAGGATTTTTTTTTACAACCTCATCTGTACCTAACACTATCTGATTGCAGTTTTAATTTTTATAGTCCTTCTTAGTGGATTGAGAATATTTTCATTTGGTTAAGGGATAATTTTTAGGTGAAATCTTTTTGCATGTACCCTACTTATCTGTCTATTGATATTAGTTTTTTCTTAATAATTTGATAACTAGCTTTAAACAAGAAAATTATTTCTTTACAGTGACATATATTTAAATACATGAAATGTAGGTTGTGTATGCATATATTTGCATATGCATATTTTAAAATATTTTTATTGTGAAATATAACATTATACAAAAAAGCAATAAATTTCAAAGTACATTGTAACAAACAGTTATAGAACAGATTTCAGAGTTTGGTATGGGTTCTGCAATTTTAGGTTTTTCCTTCTAGCTGCTCCAAGACACTGGAGACTAAAAAGAAATATCAATATAATGATAACAACATACTCATTTGTTAAATCCTATCTTCTCTGTTATAACATCTCCTTCTCCATTGATCCTTCTCCCAACCTTTAGGGGTATTTGGTCTATGATGTTTTTAACATTTTCATGTTGGAAAGGGGTGTTAATAATATAGGATGGGGGATGGAACTAGCTGATACTCTGGAGAGGCTGGGCCCTCTGGGTTTCAGGAATTATCTGGTCTAGGTACCATCTGGAGGTTGCATGTTTCTGGAAAGTAGTCTTAGTGCATGAAACTTTTGTAGAATCTCAGATGGAGCCTTGGGTTTTCTTTAGGGTTAGCAGGAATGGTTTTGGTTGGGATTTGGCAAACCATGGTAACTAGCAATATCTAGGTGAAGCTTGCATAAGAATAGATTCCAGAATAGCCTCTTGACTCTATTATATTATAGTGGCTATTATATAATAGCCACTGATACCTTATTTCCTACACTTCTTTCACCCTTTTTGGTCAGAAAGGTATTGTTGATCCCATGGTGCCAGGGCCAGACTCATCCCTGGGAGTCCTCTTCCAAGCTGTCAGGGAGACTTTCACCCCTGGATGTCATGTCCCACATAGGGGAGAGGGCAATGATTTCACTTGCAGAGTTGGGCTTAGAGAGAGTGAGGCTACATCTGAGCAACAAAAGAGGTCCTCTGGAAGTAACTCTCATGTATAACTGTTACTTATATGCTACCTACATAAGCTTCACAAAACTGAGCCCCAAGATCAAGGGCTTGGCCTATTGACTTGGGAGTCCATAATGGTCAACATAGTATCTTGGGTTCCCTGGTGGTAAAGTTTAATATTTCCATATTTTCCTCCCATCCCTCAAGGGGCTTTTCCAATATGTTTTACTTAACTGCCTACAATACTCTTTGATGTATCTGGGAATTAACCTAAGCTATAAAAAATTACAAGCCCTCATTCGCACTCTGGGCTCCCTGTGTTTGGGTTGGTTAAACAAGCTATCCAGACAGGTTGAGTTAGATTATGTGCTACAGAAAATTTAGGTTTTGGACAAAATAAACCTCTCTTCCTTTGGTCTCATACAGTAGGTGAGGTTCTAAAGTACAGATATTGTCATCCTTACCCCTGTATTCTGATTTACCTTAGCCCTGACCCAATTGGCTTAGGTCTTATCTCTGAAGCCTTATTTATTAATTTATTTACTTACTTATTTTTGGTTTCTTTAACAGTTGGTATATGTAGGAGAGCAAGCTGCAGAAGTCCAACTCTTAGTCTTATGTATCACACAGGTAGCCAAAATTCCTCAAAATCTAGAAATAACATTAACAGCTCTGTACTAAATGTGTCTGCTATTAAGAGCTTGCAATCTAGGCCCCAATTTTTTTTTTAGGGATTCTGTAAAAGAGGCCATACAATATTTGTTCTTTTGTTTCTGGCTTATTTTGTACCACATAATGCCCCAAAGGTTCATTCACCTCATTGCATGCCTCAGTACTTCATTTCTTTCTGTAGCAGCACATTATTCCATCATGTGTATGCATCACAGTTCACCATTCTACCTCTCAATGTATCCTTCAGGCACCTCCATCCACTGGACATCATGTATAATTTCCAAAGTCAACAATCCATGTCTCACATTATCCTCACTTAGTTGTTCAGTCATCAGCACTCATTTTAAGACAATTTTCATTGTGTCCAAGAAAAAAATAACTGATATACACACCCACACCAAATAAAAACTCAAAACCTCCCCTTAACTCTTGTCCTACCCCCACAATTAATTACCTCTAGTATTGCTGTGGTACTGTTGATGTCTTCTTGTTAAATATAGACCATAATATGCAATAGTAGTTTTTCCCCTATACTACTCTATTATTGACTCTTTGTATAAGATTCTTACCTTTGCAGTAGTTCATGCAAGCCCTGATTTATATTTGTAGTGTTAATCGATGGTATACATGGCTCTATACAACTCCTTTCAATCATGTTCACTTTCAACATGTTAACATTACTTAGAAACCCACTGATGAACGTCCTTCACTTCAGTCCTTTCCCTTACATTTAAGTTCAACCTCATCATTTATCTGTTCACCCATCTCTAGCATCTGTGTGTCTCTAGGTCACCTACATTCTATATTATAAGCCTCTGAGTTTACCTTTACCAAGGTCATAATTACAAAATCATATAGTATCTGTCCTTTTGTGTCTGGCTTATCCCACTCAACATTGTGTCTTCAAGGTTCATCGGTGTTGTCATGTGCTTCAGGATCTCATTTTTCTTACTGCTGCATAATATTCCAGTGCATGTATTTCCCACATTTTGTTTATCCACTCATCTTTTAATGGGCACTTGGATTGTTTCCATCTTTTGGCAATTGTGAATAGTGCTACTATGAACATTAGTGTGCAAATGTCTGTTTGTGTCACTGCTTTCAGCTCTTCTAAGTGTATACCGAGTACTGCTATTACTGGATCATAGGGCAACTTGATATTTAGTTTTCTAAGGGACCGCCAAGCTGTCTTCCATAGTAGCTGTACCATTATACATTACCACCAGCAGTGAATAAGTGTTCCAATTTTCCACATCCTCTTCAACATTTGTAGTTTCCTGTTTGTTTAATAGAAGCCATTCTTATATGTATGTGGTGATATCTCATTGGAATTTTGATCTGCATTTCTCTTATAGCAAATGAAAATGAACATCTTCTCATGTGCTTTTTAGCAATCTGCATTTGTTCTTTGGTAAAATGCTATTCGTTTCTTTAAACAGTTTATAATTGGGCTGTTTGTTCTTTTGTTGTTGAGTTGTATGATTTCTTAATGTATGCAGGATATCAAACCTTTATCTGATATGTGATTTCCAAATATTTTCTCCCATTGTGTTGGCTGCCTCTTCACCTTTTTGACAAAGTCTTTTGAGGCACAGAAGCATTTGATTTTGAAGAGTTCCTATTTATCTATTTTATTTTTTAAAATTTTGTTCTTTGTTCTTTGGGTGTAAAGTTTAGGAAGCTACCTCCTGTTACTAGGTTACTAGGTCTTAAAGACCTAGTATTTTCTTCTAGGACTTTTTTGGGACTGGCTTTTATATTTAGGTCTTCGACCCACTTTGAATTAATTTTTGTATAGGGTGTGAGGTTAAGTGTCCTCTTTCATTCTTTTGGGTATTGACATCCAGTTCTCCCATGCCTATTTACTGAAAAGACTATTTTGTCCCAGTTCAGTGGATTTTGGCCCCTTGTTGAAGATCAGTTGACCATAAATTTGGTGGTCTAGGTCCACACTCTCAATTTGATTCCATTGGTCAGTACTTCCATCTTTGTGCTAGTACCATGCTGTTCTGACCACTGTGGCTTTGTAATAAGCTTTAAAAACAGGAAGTGTTAGTCCTCCCACTTGGTTCTTTTTTAGAATATTTTAAACTATTTGAGGCCTCTTTCTCTTCCAGATGAATTTGATAACTAACATTTCCAAGTCTTCTAAATAGGTTGTTAGAAATTTGATTGGTCTTGCTTTGAATCTGTATGTCAATTTGGGTGGAATTGACATCTTAACTATGTTTAAATTTCCTATCCATGAGCAGGGAATGTCTTTCCATATATTTAGGTCTTCTTTGATTTCTTTCAGCAATGTTTTGAAGTTTTATATGTTCAGGTTCTTCACATCTCTGGTTAAGTTTATTCCCAGATACTTGATTCTTTTAGTTTATTATTTTAAATGGAATTTTTCCTTAATTATCTCCTCAGTTAGGTCATTGCTTTTCTGTTGAAACATTACTGATTTTTGCACATTAATCTTGTATCCATCTAGATTTCTCAGGATTTTCCTAGTATACTGTCATGTCATCTGCAAATATTGAAAGTTTTACTTCTTCTTTTCTAATTTGGATGCTTTATTTTTATTTTGTCCTGCCTATTGCTGTAGCTAGAAATTCTAGTACAAAGTTGAATAATAGTAGTGACAGAGGGCATCCTTATGTCATTCCCTACCTATGGAGTAGGCTTTCAGTCATTTCCTGTTGAGTGTGATGTGAGTTATGGGTTTTCATGTGTCCTTCATTATGTTGAGGAAGTTGTCTTGGATTCCTACTTTTTGAAGTGTTTTTATCAAAAAAAGGATGCTGAATTTCATCAAATAATTTTTCAGCATGCTTCA